>VXAA01001568.1:917869-951848 GCA_013399115.1 Anseranas semipalmata | reverse complement strand
GCTTCAGCCCTCGATGCCGCAGTGGGAAGCGCAGGGTCCGGGCCTTCAAACGCCAACGTGTTCGGTCGACGTGAGGGCACAGCATGCCCCAGCAAGGGGCAGCTTGTGCAACACATCCCTGTTCGCTTTACGAGCGTGTTCTTGATTTTCCCAAAAACAAGGGGAAGTTTTCAGAAGTACCGAGGTGGCTAAAGGCTCCTCACGAGATTTCCAAGTGTGCCCAATCCACACCAATTTCGCGCAGACATTAGGCACTCCGAGCATTTTAGTTTTCACCATTCTCTCTTCACACAAAGGCTTGGCCTCTTCCAGACCCTGACCCAAAGCCAATTACGTTGCTTCATTAACTTCCATTGGACTTAGAGCTGTCAGCATGTCTCGATGACCACATAAATCAGAGCCATGAATTCAACACCTAGGTATTTAAGCGATAACAGTCGCTTCCCGTCTAACACAACAGAGTTGTGCACAACACAACAGAGCGAGTGTTGTGCTCTCCCCAGAGCCATCCAGACATTATGACTTTCCCAAGGATTATACTCTGACCATATGGGAAAGTCTTTCTGTATTTTTTCCAAATAGAACAGAACCAAACTATTTTTCGTCTTAGAGTTAAAAAATACAAGCACACCCTCTTGGGGGGGACGTGTCGGAAACTAGTAAGTAAATAAACACTCTGGATAACCTGAGGATAGCTTAGTAAAACAAAAAAATACAGTAAGCAGCAACAATCACAAATTCATTTGCTTCGTTACAAAGATTGCATTGTTCCTATTATGACTGAAAGGTATAAAAATGTTTGCTGTTTTCTTTTAAAATGAAACGATCCAATATTTTCATTCTTGCTCTAAATAAGTACTGCAGTCCAGCTCTCTCCACATGGTTATATGAACCACAATCTCCCCATCACAGCTCTGCGGCAGCGCACCTCACTTACTGCTGATTTGAAAAGCTGAAAGCAATGTATTTTAAATATCACTTAATGCAACTTGGATTTGAAAGGCAGAAAAAGCCTCCTAACAGACTTCAAGCAAACACCTCAGAGGTCAGTGTTTGAGAAACGCTCATCTAAATTAGCTCTATTTAGAACTGGAAACTGTTATGACCCAGGAAAAATTACAAAATCCAATTTGTAAAAAAAAAAAAAAAAAAAAAAAAAAAAAAAAAAAAAAAAAAAAAAAAGGATAATACTAACTTTTTTCTCTTAAGTGGTGGCTGGTCAGTAGAGATTATAGAGATGTCTCTTTTGCAAGTACAATTTTATTACATTCCCCAAATGCAGCTAGGACTTCATACTTTACTTTGTTCTCACAGATGCATTTTATCAATAAGGAGAGCAGAAAAGCTAAAATGTGCTACTTAGCACATTAAGACCAAATAAGTATATTTCTGCTGATGTTCTGAAATAAAACATCAACTTTAATAGTTTTTAACTAGGACAGGATTTTCATATGAGTATTATCAACATAGCTAAAACGAAATCTTATCATTCACAAATAGCACTAAGACACACGTCAGAGAGTTCACAGCCACGCAGTATGTGCACAAGTACAAGATATACAAGGGTACGAGATAGAAGACCTCAACTCCCTCCAGCCTTCTGCAAGAAAAGTTCTTATTTCTCTGCAGGACAGCAGCTCAGCAGCCAATTTTATTTTGTTCCTTTTTTTTTTTTTCCTCCTTTCTCACAGTGCCAGCAAGGATGAGGAAGAAATTACTTTAAAGCCCAACGATCTAACATATTTTACCTCCAGTTCAAACAACCCTAAGACAAGGAGCTGAGAGACCTCACTCAGAGCAAGAGCTCTCTCTGCGTAAGCCACTTATGCCACAGAGTTTACGCAATTTGGCACTAAAACGCTCAAGGCTGGAATCTGTCCTACAGATGCCACAGGCCTCTGGATAGAAAAACCCCACCAGGCTGCAAGTCCAAGTACCTTTGTCAGCAATATGATGGACATGGAACAAAAGCAGATGCAGCAGCCACTCAACACTGAGATCTCACTTGACAGCACTGATGCAAATCAAACTGAACAAAACGTTTTGGAACAAATCACAGAAAAAGCTGGATACTATTAAAGGAGGTTGTAAGCACCAGAGCATCAGCACGGCACTCGGAGGCACGGTCCAGGGGTGGGGGTATCTGGGAAGGGGACCAGACTTCGCAGTGCTCGTGTGCATGCCTCTCTCACAGTCATTTGCTGTGCAGACAACTGTATTAAATTATATTAGAATGAGGATTTGGGATTAGAGAGAAACAGAGGCATCAACAGTTTTAATTTCTCCCCCATGATTATTTATAATGATATGGGAAAATAAGAAAATGAAGAATAAAATGAGTTCAGCAAACCAGGAATAAAAGCCAAACCGCAGGATCTAGCTCTAGCCATACTTTCCATGGTAGGTAGGGCACTTCAGCCTATTGTACCACGTCAGGAAGCAGTGTTTGCATTTCTTAGATGTCTAGCATCTCTCATTCAATCCTATTCAGGTAATTTTTGATTACATGACAACAAAACAGTTATCAAGGCTTTCATGTTTAGATTATAGCAGCCTTTTCCCCTCCACACACAAATAGGTACTCTCTGTTTTACCAAAGCAAAATGAACAAACAAGCCACTGCTGTGATATCCCAGGAATAAAAACTAACTGTAAGTCACCCTTGCATAGAAAGCAGTTCTACAATCAACCAAAGCAAACTGCAAATGTCAGCTTACTAGATGGTAATCCTGCTGAAAAGTAACCCTAAGAGCCATGTTAGCATTCACTAACCTGCTTTGACAGTGGCTTTGCTAAAGAATCACTGGACAAAATATGCAGATGAGAGGTGTTCAAAATTAAAGACAATGAAGACAAAAAGACTAGTTTAAACCTCCCAAATAAGTCAAGCGGAGGGGGGCCACAACAGTTGAGACCATCAGGCAGTTTGAGAAAACATTACTAGAAAATATATCTTTTCTCACGCTTCAGAAGCTTCTCTCTGACTTCAGACACTCCTACCTGCGCAACCAGAGCACCTTTTGTAACAGTAATCCTGTACCCCTGGCTCTTTTCATTCACTATGAGATGAAATAATTCAGATTTTAATATACCGTGAAGCAAGGAGTCTTCCCCTGACTGTCAGACCCAATATGTGTTATGAAAGGTTTTAGCCAACAATACAGATTAAAGTAAATAAATTTTTTTAAAAAGCAAGTTTGAACTTCAAGTGCCAGCAGATGGATGAGTTACCCTCTTGAGACTAGGGGCTAAATTATGGGCAGTCAGAGGGAGGTCTGCAAGACAAACGTGTCTCAGCACTCAGCTGCCACTGTCAGGTAACACCTCAGCCTCACTTGCCTCTGCTGTTCCGTAAGCTCTGCCCTTACATCAAGTCATGCCTCCTTCCCACTGAGCTAGACTGTGCCTCGATCAAGTTTACCCTTCCTCCCCTCCCAGGGCTTCCTCTGTATTTTTCCCTGTCAAAGGAAATAAAGCCAGGGCTGCTCTGCAGCCTCCCTCAGATTTTGCTGCCCCCTCCACAACAGCTCAATCCACAGCCATCACTCTTCCCAGCAAAGCCACACTGCCAGGGCTCTTCCCAACTGACGACTTCTCCCAGCTTTAGGTATTTCCCTAGAGTGGAGAAAGGAATGTACATTTCGGTCTTCATTACTTTCCTCTGAAGTCCTCCTAGGGACTTCTGGGTTTAAACAAAGAATAGTCACAACCAGAGCCAACAAAAAAAGCTTTAAGCAAACTCAAAGAAATCATATGAAAAGGTTAATTCTGTCAATTCCAGTCCTGAGGCAATGCTCCCTTTCTCTCATGTTCTACTGGTCTTTTTATACTTTGTGAGATCGAGGGAAATGGGTGGAAGATGTGGAAATCCTACTGCAAAAGCACCTGCCTGCTCCTTTCCTTTCCCCAGAGAGCTACACACAGAACATTCTATTATTCAGTTAATTGCAAAGAAACAATTACAAAGGAACTTGGCAAATTCCCTCTAATCACAGTGAGACCCAGTGCAGTTCGGTAAGTTCAGCAAATTAGCAAATAAGCGAATATAAAAAGGAAAGAACAACACAGCTCAAATTGCACTTTGTTCGTTTGTTTTGTCAGTCATAGTTTCTGTTTAATTATTTAAGATATTTCTTCATAACATTCTAGTACAATTTGTATAATAAATGAAGGTTTACTAGCATAGAAATGCTATACCTGGCTATTAAATATCTGCCAAGAGGAGGAAGAAAACTGACAATTCCATGTGTATAGTATAGAGACCCTGTTTAGGGAAAATTTCCAGGTTAGATAAATAGGCTCTGACATAATCTGTGTGAGATACAAATAAGGATTATTGCTAGATAATGACAATGCTAAACTAACGTTTGAACAGGACGTTATAACCTGTATTGCAAGCATTCATGGTCAATCCTCCAGTTTATTTAATGCTATTCTGATTTTCTATGCAGATAAGTAGAGGTCATTTAAGCATAGTTTTTTTTTGTTTTTTTTTTTTTTTTACAGCTGCACTGTAATCAAATGGCAAATTTTACAGTTTTTCATTTCTAAATTCATATTACAGGAAAGACTTTCAAGCTCCACTACGTTACTGAAACAGAGGATCATTCTGCAAAAGTGACAAACTGAGGGGGGCAGAAGAGCAAGACTCAGGTGTGTTATTACCTGGCTGATAGCAAGAGAGGTAAGACAGCCCTTTACAACGGCCATGATGTCCCTCCTGGTTCTTTCCAGATCATTTTGAGCATCGAGATTTTATGACACATCTGTTCATACTACCAAGAATAGAAGCCCTAAAGGGGCTTACATGATACCCAGTGTGAAGTGTCTTTAAGGCATGCTGGCAAAAATCTACCAAATAGTAGGGGAGCTGTTAATCTGATCAACAACTTGAGAGTGGAAGTTTTGTTTATCCAGAGCTCCAGTGAGGGGAACAACACGAACGCTTTCCTGGAGATCAGAACAGATGTACGAATACATATGCTCTCAGATTTTAAAAAAGTCATTAGGACAGCCAGACAGTGGAAAGGGCAAGAGGAGCAGGGTACAACTTAATCAGTAGAATACAGAGTATAGTTAACAAGAACATAGCAACATTTGCTGTTCAAGGCTATTCCTTCAAGCACAGTGAGGACAGAATGAATGCTAAAGGCCACATATAAGTAAGAGCCAATGCGCCTTATGCACATCTGTTCCAACTCCCCTCCCCCAGCAGATTAATTGGAACAGCCATCACAATGATTTTTTTCTTTTTTTTTTTATTTTTTGAATTTTTTATCCACATTTCACTGGTCTGGTAACTGGTCAGTGTGACTGTTGCAACCAACAAGCAAGAAGCACAATACATGAACAGGCACAAATGAAACTTGCTGTACTCTGTACAAAGCCACACATATTTCAGGCAATGGTATGGCTTTTAGTTCTAGAACTACTTTGCAGAATTTCTCTTTCAAATAAAACACCCGAAGCCAAGACTGAAAGCAAAAGCCCATCACCGCTGTCAATTGCACTAGGCTCTGGTCAAGAACATTGTTCACCCTAGTGATGGGAGGATCTTGAATGCATACTAAAGAAGAAATTCACACCCTACATGTTTAAGAGTTAACTTTTTACTAGCCTCATTACTTATCTTGCAGAGTGATGGAGACCGGACTACTTAGGACTGGCTCAGCAAAACAGCCCGAGGTAAAAGGTCAACCTAGGTGCAAAGTGAAAACAGAAGCAAGCAGCAGAGGCCAGAGTAGCAATGCAAATACAGCAACTGCAGCAGGAATGCATGAGCAATTAATTTACAAGCTTGAACTTTATTTGAAAGTTCAACAGTTAGGAAAAAATACATTGCAATTGTTTTAGCTTTAAAAAGATCCCAAAGTAATTTATGTACAAGATTTGCACAGTTCTAATTATTAAAATGATAATAAAAATTAATGGCTTTCTCATATGCCAAGATTGATACTTTTCCATTTCAACTATATGAAAAGTTGCCTGTGTAGGGATTATTTGTATAGCTATGTAGGAAACATTACATTTTTCAGGTCTTGATGCTGTAATAAAAATTTACAGGCATAGGCACTTAAGGAAGAGATCACATCCCATGAAAGTCAGATCTCTATATTCACACATGATTACTAACTAAACAGTCCTGTAAACTGCAAAAGGTTTTAAGTGGGCATCATTATCCCATACAGAACTTGCATATCAGCAGAATGGAAAGCGTACTATAAGGTAGATTACAGTGGAGTTTAATTTTAATTCAAGACCTTGGTGCCCCCACAAGGTTACCTGTACTTTCTACAGAACACACTTTTTTTTTTTTTTTTTTTGAAACAGGGCGTATTGGGCCTATCTTTACAGGTTTCAGCCACACAGGTTTTTACCGTCCTTAGCTTTCTGTTGAGTTGAAGAAAGGAAAAATGCCATTTCCCCTGAACTTAACTTTTTCTTCCTTCATTGCCCCACATCTCTTCCCAGATTTACAGGGGCTGGCATTCAGACAGCCACAGAATGAAACCTACAGTGTCAGTTAGTACTCCTTTCAACACGTTCCATTATAGCATATAATGAAACAACATTAAAGGCTATTAATGCTGTGGAGGTTTCTCTTTCTAGTGTACTATACCAAACTTTCAATATGCTGTAAGCATGTAGTTATCTTTCAAACAAAGTTATGAGTTTGAAGCCAGCACAAGTAAAGTATCAGATTTTTTTTTTATGACTATCAGGAATTCAGGAAGCTCTAGACACATTTTCATTCATCTCAGACGATGTTCGCTCCTTTACGTCCTTTTATCTGTCTGTGACTGGATTACACCAAGCAATACTCTCCTTTATCCTGGAATTTGGCTACCAAAAGCACTACAGCTAGTCATATGCCCATTTAAAATGCAAGTCTTTCTACTCTGTACCTACTTCCTGATACTTTCATATTGGTCCTTGATTATGGTAAAGTAAGTGTCATCTTCATCATATTTGCTGTCCAAGTATTTCCCTATAGGGTAACAGTTAGGAGGGTATTTTATATCAGTCCTGGTCCTGAAGCATGCTACATACTCTCCTTAATGTGTCAGAGTTTTCAGCTCTAGTTACTCTCTCTGGAGGTATCCATGACAGAGTCACAGTTACAGACTTGAAATATTATATATGAGCAACTCAATACAGCTCTGCTTCTATTTAGCAAAGTGACTCTTTTTTATAACATGACTTTCAGAAAAAGAGGGAAATAGTCTAAGCTTCTACCAAGAGGATTTTATCCCTTTTATTCTTTTATTTTATATATGTTTTTATCCTTTCTGCAGATGACAGTCATGTGACCAAACTACCAGCAGGAAAAAATTTACCCAACACGAGTATAAATGACATTCTTCAGACTGCTTTGGGTATGGAGAGCTCCCAAATCTGCCTTTGGAAAAAGCAAAGGCAGCATTTCCACTGATGGGATTAAATGAAATCAGCTGCATTGTGCTGCAGCCATCCAGTTTCCTCTTTGGCTGCAAGTATTGGCATGAACTTTGATCAGCTCAGATAGTGCTTCATTGAAATCAGAGAATGGAGACAGCTCTGACTTATTAGTATTCTGCAAAACAGTGGCAACTGAGTTTTAATTTAAAAAAGAAAAGGGGAAAAAGTGATATAAATCTTCTATTTAAAACCATGCTTTCTGTTTACAGGAGACTTTATTACTCCTTGATGACAAAGAAACCATTAGGGTCTCCACAAAAACTTCACTGTGTGTTTGCAAAATGAAATTCTCCTTCCTGTAAATATCACATAATTTACCTGGTTCATCTTTTATAAAAAAAAAAATATCTGCATGCCTTTGAAGGATGTTGGAACAATAGTCTGGACTATAAGTCCAGTCAAAAAGAGGTACAGTTTGTGTAAAAGATCTGGAAAGACTCCTCTGACCATATTGTCCACAGCCCATTATGTCATTGGTCCTTTCATGGAGTCTACTAAAGATATTGTCAATTAGTGTTATTTCTGGATGTAGCCTTGATGTCTATTATAAGCCAACCTACCACTTCTGTTCAAGCTACATGGGTCTGAATATTTTGCTCATCCCGGTCCACGTCCCTCAGGATAGAGCAGATAGTGCCCACGCTTTCCAGCAGTAAGCCTCACAGCTTTACCTAATGACAGAAGATGGCTGGATATTGTGACCCCTCTCCCAGCCTGCAACTGGACTCACAGTGCACTTGCAGCATATACTGCTACTGTACACACACACAGAGGTAGTACTGAGAGGAGAGATCAACAACAGCAAAGCAACATTAGACTTAAAATCCGTTAGTGCTCAGTGTATGAGCAATCTAGCTAGTGAAAGTTTCAGTCAAAATGACGCAAGCTAAAACAAGACATAAAGCAACATATCTTCTACGTCAAAAGTTTGCACATATTAGAGATGACCCTGCATACTCCACTCACTGATATGTAAGCAGAAAAAGGAGTCACAAGGGCATCCTTCACAGAACACTCCTGCTATTACACCCCTTCTCTGACAAATATAAAAAAAATGATTATGTGATCAGACATTTCAAATACAAAATAGTACTCTACATATTATAGCACACACATCTGGAAAAAGCAATAAATAAGAAAACTGTGCAGATACAGTAGGCCTAGAGTAGCCCTATGACAGAGAAGTGATTTTCTAAAAGACTTTATGGGTCTGCATAGACTGTAAATGTTTAGTGTAAAAAGCAAAAAAAATAATTCTAATATGACACAATAAAATTCTTAAATACAGAGGACTAGAGTAGCAAATACAATTTGTTCCCCTTCACATACACAGGCCGAAAATTGGAGCCAAGTCATTTTTCGCTTTCTGATTAAACAAAGTATTTTAGCCAACCTGAAACAAGACTTTGTTTGACAGGAAATATCTTAAGTCTTTACTGCTTTCATTTAAATTTGGTAATTGAATTTGTGAGTCCAAACATTCAAGTGTTTTGTTTTAGTCTTTTTTAAAATCCAAACTCTCTCTCTGTACCACAAGGCTAAGGGTAACAGCCAGTCAGAGGCTTTTAGACATACAGCCAGCAGACATGACGTATTAAACAATTACTCATTTACAGCTGAAATAATGACAACTGTAGGCTAATATTCCCCCTTTTTTATCTTTGATATGCTTTACCTTGGTAGAAATATTTTTGTTTGTGAATCAAATAATTCGAGATCATCAGAGCCCATTACAAAAGTGGGTAGAGTTTTTCTTCATCCGTAACAATGGAGAGACAATAACAATATCATCTGAATCGTCTGAGTGAGCTTCTTCCACAGACAGAGAAAGAGTGGGCTGCAATTGCTTCTCAGAAGACCTGGCTGAAATAATTGAAAAAGGAAGCAAGAGCATCAATAAACAACACTGACAAAAACAAGCCCTTGTGGGAAGTGTAATGTTCCCTGAGCCATCAAGTTTCCAGAATTACCTACAGTTACGAATAACTCTCATCTATCTTTTTCCGCATGTAACTATTCCCCTTTCCTCTTTAATGAAAGAACATGCATACCAGGTGTTAAGTTGACATACTGACCACGCATGATTTCTTACTGTCTTTAAATCTTTGCAAGTGGTTATACATCACAAAGTGAAGCAATTCAACACTGAAACCATTTCAGGTCATAAGAATAACTATTTATTAGATGACCAGAAAAGGAAAGGTTGACCCAAGCAAGCTTAAGCTAAGCAGAAAGGTCACGATGAGAACTTCAGTCAAATATAGAGAAAAGGGAAAACAGTGAGAAATAAGATGGAAGCTGTCAGTGAAAACATCTTTCATTCTTATATCTATAAAATACCACAAATACTATTCACATGCTGTACTACCTTACTTAAAGACAGTAAGTTCTATTGGTTCTATGCATCTCATCGATTCCAATTTGAAGAAATGTTTAGGGCATAAACCAATAGAACCCTAATGATTCCAGTAAAAATTGGAAAATCAGAGGTAGAAAACAGATGCATGAGGCCCCTTACATCTGATGAGCAGACCAGCAGCTTCTATCCCCTCTGCAAGAGATCTATGATCTTAATGATGACAGCCATTAATACCTTCTAGCACAATATCTTCTCCTCAGCTCCGCCTATTTTTCAGCTTCAAATATCAATTCTCTGAAAAAGACTATCTCCCAGACAAAAAGAAAACAAATGAAGATGACCTGTAGTAGAAAAAGTACACAGGAGGTCATATACTGAGAGTTTGACACTGGAATAGAACAGAAAACAGAGGGCACACGGAGAATCTTACTTGGGGAAAAGAAAAGACGTGCCATGGGTCTCCTAGTGAAATGCGAGGTTCCTGACAAAGAAAAAACCTGCTGGTATGGAAGAGGCATATACAGCAACTGGAATGTGGAATAAAGAAAGGGGACCACAACAAACCCAGAAATAGAAAAAGGGTGACAGACAAAGAGCCTGTGAATGAAAATGAGGAATGCAGGAGACCATTATATTGACCTCAACCTACAGAAGCAAAGAAACACATGACTTTCTAGTTAAGTGAAATTCTTCTCTGCATCAGTTCTTCCAGAACTTCTTCACTCATCATTTTATTGTCATCATCATCTGCAATAAAAGTTAGCTTTGGCGTCTTCACAGGTAGATAGTGACAGTGTGCTATCAGTAGTTGTACCAGACTAGCATTTACCAGACTAGCTTCATCTTACACCCCTTTTCTGGGTCTTCAAAACACTTTGTCAGAGGCACAAAGCATTTTTTTTTTTTTAATTTTTTTAATGATTTTTTCTCTTTAGGCAGAGTTTCACAGTCGATTTACTCTGGGTTTAGATTGAGCATACCAACAAAGACTACTGCAGCAGAGCCCAGGCAAAACAGTATGCTGCCATGTTTCTTTTCTGGATACTGTTACTACACATAACTAAAATCACTCAAAACTGTAACATCTTCAGAAGCAAGTATTACTGACTCCTTCACAAAGGAGTAGAATGTGCTTCTGAATATGGAATACAATAAACTTTCTTACATACATTCTCCTTCACTGAAGGGTAATCTCTGTATTCACAGCCCTTGCAAATCTGGTTTATTCCCCATCTCATATCTTAGAAAAACAGCCTGAGCTGCTTATGGCATGCTCTGTTTCTGAGCAAGTCTGCAGAGACTGACAGCTTTTCACTGACAAAAACAAGTTAATGTTTCTCAGGTCACCCTCAAAGTTGCTCTTTTTCCTCCAACTGGTCCATAAAACCTAAAATATCCTGTTCAGGATAGAACTAGCTTTTTTCAATTTGTTTTTAACTCCTTTGAAGCTGCATGTCTAAGGCTGTCTTATCTGCACCATTGTTATGCCTTTCCTGCTCAGTACTTCTAACACCCTCTTAGAAGCCTCTTTGGTTTTAACTCCATCTTCTCAGAAGCAGCAAGCAGAATTCAAGAAGGAAACCAAATTGCGTATCAGCCATAAAAGACAAAAACATTTTCCCAGTTTGTACCACAGTAGTACTAGCTGGTAACGTTATCCACAACTTCAACTTTCCCTTACTGCAGCAACTGAAGACTGCTGAAAAAAAACATGACTAAATACAGATGGCTGATTAGGATGGTTCTTTTTTTAACCAGATGTCCGTCCTCTTCAGAAACTAAGTCAGCAAGGTGAAAACTCTCTCAACTTGTCTACGGCTTCAGGCCCAAAACATAGTGGAAAGTACCACACTACAGCTACAGGGGTTGGGGAGATTGAAGAGAAAGTAGAAAAGGTGATATAGGGGAACACCTGTTCCTTAAATAATTACCATTCACCCCAGAGAGAGACCCTCCAATCTGCAGTTCTGACAAGCAGGCAAAGCACCATGAGGAAGCTGGTACTGATGTTGTCAAAGCTTTAATTTTTCACTTGAGGGACTACACTTGCTCATATAAGCAACATGTTATCGAATTAAAAGAATAAATGCACACAGAGGGCAAGTATGCATGTGGACATGTGTGCATATGTGCAAATGCTCTCTATAAAATTGTGTGTACTCAAACCCACATACTTTTGAACACAGAGGGAAATGAGATTACCAAGAAGAGATGACATGACGATTGAAGGAGTTCTCTGGAGTGCTGCTGAGACCGATTTCTTCTCTGTAACGTAGACAGCAGAATCTGCTTTCTCACTTGTTGCACTAGACACAGAGGGCCTGCAAAAATACACATTGCATAGCCTGAGGTACAGAACAGGAATTGCAGTCTGTCTGCAGAATGCATGCGTTACCAGCACTAAAGAGGTAAAAGTTTATCACTTGTGGAAGTGAACTCGGTCACTCAAGTGAGGTGACAACTATGTAACTCTCCTTGTAACCACAGGAGCCAGTATTCAAGATTTCTGGTGCAGTCAACCCAGGAGAGAAAGGAAGTATTTTTCAAGGCAGTCACCACAAACCTAAGTAGTAAGCAAATTACTGTAAGCAAATCACAGCTCAGCCAGTAGACTGCATGCAAGATTATATTCTAGCTCTTCCTTGTTCCTCTTTTCCTCTTCCACATAACCCTTAACTTTCACATGTCAGGGCTTCAGAATCACTTAAATTAAGCTAATGTGGCAGCAATGAGTTTGATAACAACTGTATATATATACACACATATATATACACACACACACACACACGGTTGTTATATTTTTTTCAAAGAGTAATTATTTTCCTCTACTTCCCTCAACTCTATAGCAAAGAACATGCACCAAGATATAGGGAGACTACTGCTGCAATAAGAAACCTCTTTAGTTGCATACCCATTGCATTTTACTCATGAGAAAGCTCTCTCTTGTGTGTGTTTGAATGACTTTGTTCTCCTTCTCTGCCAAGGAACACACACTAACATCCCATACAAAAATTACCCCTCTCATGTAATAAAAACAATTTTGCTACCACATATTGCAGAAAAAAATTATTTGCCATTTACCTCTCCTCAAGCAGTATTGTACGTGCTAAGTGAGCCCTGAAAATGGACTGGATGAATGTCACAATTTCTTCTTTCGCCTTGCAGTCAGAAGATGAGCTCAAAGAATCTGACACACGAGACATACAGGAGTTCTGCAGAGTAATCAGATCAAAGAGAACTGACCTTTTCAAATTGACAGAAGCTTTGACAATTTTACTCCTGATTGTGAAAATGGCAGTGGAGCAAACATTTCCATCTTTTGGTCTGCTGTCTTTAAGGTTCTCTAACACTAAATCAGCAGCAATGCAAATCTGACCATCATACAAGCTTTGAAGCATCTGTATTCAATTAATAAAAGATAAGATACCTGCAAGGAAAGTTCATTTATTTCCCAGGAAGGAAACCACCTAAAGTCAAACAAGGTAAGGCAACCTTCATGATAGATGCCTTCTGCTTGTATCAAGCAAAAGTATTCAGTCCTATTGCATTTGGCCTATTTATTTAAATAAAAGTGCATGTAGAGTGCAACCAGATGGACAACCTGAATGGAGAATTACAAATTAATTTTATCCTGGTAAAGGTCCAAAGGATGTTCATATAATTTGGCAAATGATTTACAGAAAAAAATATTTAGTTGACAAGGAAATTTTTTCACATTCAGCACTGAGCTATCTGGAGCAAGTTTGACGTGACTGAAGACACTGCAACTCTTTGGTCAAGCAACTCACATGCACGATTACTTTTCAAGACAATCAAAGGTGATTTCTAAATTCTTATTTCTGAAGTTCAGTGATAAAGGTTTGCCTACTGCTACAATGATTCAGTGAACACTTGAGTATAAGTACAGTTTTCAATAACACTCCAAATTAATGAGTTAAAGGTTATGTTACTAGCTGATGGAAGAACCAGAAGAAAAAAAAACATAACAGGACACTTAGTTACAGTCCATAATGCAGTGAAATTACATCTTTTCTTCTAAGAAAAACTGTGAACTAAAGACATAAAGGGAAGCTAGGGAATGAACTTGGTATCTTCCTGGAATTACAATGGTGCTGCCAACCAGTGCATTAAAATAACTCTACTGGGTGATATGGAAAATTAAGTGTGGAAGTATAGTACTTTACACAGCAAACTAAAAATAATGAATTACTGGATACCCGTTTGCCCCAACAATTACCGTTTTTCCAAGGCTATGCCTGTTGTGAGATTTTGCATCATGCATCCCACTACTCAGTAACAGTTTCTGTCGAGCTAAATGTCCTCTGAAAGCAGCCTGAAGCACAACAACTGCCTAGCATTGAAAGAAAGAAAGAAACATTAGCTCCCTTGGAAGATGGCAGCTATAAACTAAAACAAGAGTCCAGAGGGAAGAGGCACATGAGCAAAATAACTTTTCACTGTGCAATGGATACTGATGTCTTGACATTTTCTTATGTTTATGGGATCCCACACATCTACTTCACAGATACTCTACTACAATCCGGAGAATCCCCAGCACATGATGGATAAAAACACTCAGACATGCACCTTCAAGGTTTAAATTCACTCTAAGAGGTGTTCATGATTGATCCTGTCAAATGCAATTAAGTTCTAGCCGCCAGTGCTAGCCTATATTTCACAGATAGAGAAACATTATCCCACTCCCATATTACACTCCAGCTACTCAGCAGGCTCTGTGATGCTCTGGTATGATCAGAAATCAAGTCAAACCTGGCAGACCATTGTGGTGATTATGTTGAACATAGAAGTCTTTCCTCTCTACTCAGAGATTTTATTAGATTCTAATCAACAAAAAGCATCTAGATGTAACACGGCATGTTTGTGTCACATAGAATTCATTCTAATTTCTGAAAGCATGACTTTTTAATTTGCTAGAAGAAACAAGTGTAAGATGCTATGTTGTGCAATGAAAAACAGTTTAATCAAAACATGCAATGTTTACACAAAACATTGATCAAAATGTGACAAAATTGTCAAACAAAGTCAATTTCTTCAGAACACTCAGCTACATTTCTCTCAGGAAAGGCTTCAAATTCCTACTTCAAATCTTTCTGAAGATTCATCATAGTGAAAATGAAAAATATACAGAAAATTTGAGACCAAAAGAGACTTTGACAAGACACATCAAACAAAATCAGGATGTCACAAGGTAGATCACAAGCCAGCCCAAAGAACAAAGATGGTCTTGGTACAACAGCTCATCTCACAATAAAGCCTCTTTAAAAATAAAAAAAGTTATTTGCTTATAATTTTTAGACAAGTTAAATGCGATTCACTATTTTGTTTGGTATAAAAATACTCACCTCATCCAGAGCAATTTCCTCTTTCTGAAATGGAAAATGCCTAAGTTAATGCCAAAAATACATACGTTTTATTTAATGAATATTTTCCAAAGTTTTCCCAACAATTAAACACATACAGAAAATACTTGTCCCACCTCCCGCCCTGAAAACTCAAATGGCAAACATGAGAAAAACAAAGTTTTTCATCTTTGAAAGTAGCTGTCTGAAATCAGGTGTGGGGGGTTGTTCAGCCTGGAGAAGAGAAGACTTCAGGGAGACCTTGTAGCAGTCTCCCAGTACATAAAGAGAGCCTACAAGAAAGCTGCAGAGGGACTCTTTATCAGGGACTGTAGTGACAGGACAAGGGGTAATGGCTTTAAACTAAAAGAGGGGAGATTTAGATTAGATATTCAGAAGAAATCTTTTACTATGAGGGTGGTAAGGCACTGGAACAGGTTGCCCAGAGAAGCTGTGGATGCCCCATCCCTGGAAGCGCTCAAGGCCAGGTTGGATGGGGCTTTGCACAACCTGCTCTAGTGGGAGGTGGCCCTGCCCATGGCAGGGGGGTTGGAATTAGATGATCTTTAAGGTCTCTTCCAACCCAAATCATTCTACGATTCTATGATAGGAAACTAAGAAGAAAACAACTAACAAGTATTACACTTCCATTTTCATTATACATGGAAAACACAGGATCTTGTTGTCAGTCATAAAACAAAATTTAAGGTTAATGCTTTTTTCTAGATCATTTTGTCCTAGTTGAGTGTAATTCAATACATGAAACTTCCTGTACTGTTTCGAGGATTTCTGCAGTGGGAATTGAACTTCTCAGTCATACTTGGTTACAAAAGTCAGTTGTTTCAGATGCATCTTTATGTATAGCATTTATGTATAGCACCTGACCTGGAGGAAGCATAGATACATTATGTACTGTTTGCAAAATTCTGATCATGAAGTGTTAAATCTCAAAATAAAGTTCAAAAAAAGATTTTATGTGACCTTTCAGAAGAATTTATTTTTTATTTTTTTAATTATTCTATTATTTTCACTGCCTAGCAAACTTTGCTATTGGTTGAAAGCTTTCTGGAAAAAAAAAAAGAAAAAAGAATGTTTCAGTTCTGAAATGCTCTTCTGGTAACTCAAAAACTAGATGTGCAGGTACCTAATACACGTGTTTTTTTTTGTTGGCGGGTTTGTTTGTTGTTGTAAAAACAAATTTAAAAAATAAGTAATTTCAAGGGCTTGGAGAACATTCCAATAATACTTTAATAAACAGTTGAAATAATAAGAAAAATTCAACAGCTTTAGGACTCAGTACCCCTTACTCCAGCTTTAGCTATCATGTCATTCACCTGTAGCCTCAATTGGAAAGTTAGCCAACTTTCCCAAGTGCAGGTGCAAAGCACTAAGAAGTCTATCCTTCACAAGAATATCCAGGAACAAGAAAAAAGTCAATTATCACGAAAGCTTGCATTGGTGCTACAGGCATTAGTTCCCAGAACAAATCTTCTCCGGGGTGATGTGTTAGAGATGCTGGACACGTCAGCAATACATTGTGCTTATTAGCTTGGGCTCTGCTCCAGTGCTAACACTGTTGCCAAGGTGCAGCAGGCAGGAACTCCATGAGAAGAGGATCCAAGGAAGCAACACTATTAAGGGAGCACTGCTATTGCTCCCTTAGTTTCTCACTTAGACTCCCCCATTTAGAAACTGGCTTTCTCACAGCAGAAACAACACGGTTCTTGGGAGCAAAGGCAAAAGTAGGAACAGGGAGGACTTTAAAAAAGTGGTGGAAGAGAAGATTGTGGTAAGGAATCAGATTGGGAAGCACTACTGTAGTTCCTGGAGCCCAGCCGCAGGTTACTCTAGATTCTGAAACAAGAGTAAGATTCAGAGGCAGATGTCCTCACTGCTTCCAGATAGGTGACTCTCACCTTGTTTCGGTACAACTTCCACCATCGCTGGATGCATTTGGCTGCTTGTTCTTTCCTGTGATCTTCTTCGCCTTTAACCATGCAGACTGGTGAAGACTGAGAAGGAAAATCTTTAACTTAGTATACTAAAGACAAGTTAGAATTCTATGAGGGAAAATTGGCATTGATTTTTCTGAATCAGTTGTAACCCGAGTTGTTAAACGTTCAACCTGCCTACAGGGTGGAAGGAAGTTAAAGAGGGAAAAATCTTCGCTCTGAATACTGCTCGTGTTCAAATCCATCATCTGGCTGACTGTTAACATAAAACACATTCCTGTCCCCATTTTAGCTGTTAGCTAAACATGCATTGCTAAAGCAGTAAGAACTCCCACAGTGGAAACCAATGCTTTGTTGATAAGAAACTTTTTTTTATGTTATTGACAGACTGAGAACAAATGTCAGAGTACCTGATTTTGCAATTTTTCTACAGGGAATGCTAATATTAATTAACCTGGGAGCTCTCTCGTGTCTCTTCCTGACAGCTGAGACCCCATAATCATCTAAGCTTACTGATGTGTTGGCCATCATGCAACACAGACAAGACAGAAAGCTTGTGTAAATTGGTATAACTCTACTCTTCTGTCTTGAAGAAATTAGTTAATTAGAGGAAAAAGAGAGATTCTGTGAAAAGGATTTATTTATAACCTTTAAAATGCTGAGTTACAGGCTTAAGTTTAGCAAATGGATCATGTTATATTAAAAATGACAACCTACTATTAAAATGAAAAATTGGTAGGAACTTAGTGATAATTACAAATAATGGGAACATTTCAATAAATAGATGGTTACTGGCCAAGAATATACATAGTCTGCAGAGGAAAAAAGGGGCTGTTCATTGGCTGTTTTTAAAAACATGTTATTTGGTATTCAAAACATCATCTAGCATCCATCAGCCTGTAACACAAAAAGTCTAACCCGAATTCCTACAGAATTGCACAGTATATCAAAAATAGCACCCTCTTAAGCATATGGACATTTTTATTTATACTTTTGTACTACCTGTATTTCAGGGTATATTAATTTTAAAGCACGAAGAATCAAAATCCCCAGTAATACTTCTCAGCTAGTTTTTAGTGAAATGAGATTAACATGACCACCCTGCATCTGAAAGCATTTCTGTCAGTGCTCACCCATCTCTATTGACCAGCTACAACATTTGGCAAAGGGATGGAAGATTGCAAAGATATCAAGTTCACCCATATTTCATAAAAAAAAAAAAAAAAAAAAAAAAAGCAATTGAGTACACAGGTCCTTAAGTATTAAGACTGTCCAGGATTAATGGCCACAGAAATACAGTTATTCAATACCAGAAAGAAGATGTTATCAATACCTCAACTCTAGAAAAACTTCAATTCAAAAGGGATAAGGGTTTATTTTATTGTACTGGCATCTTTAATTGTTTACTTAAATATGGTGCCCCATCAGACTAGAACTAAAAAAAAAACAAAAAACCAACAACTTCGTTTTCATCATGATTAGTGCTCTCCATCTGGTAAACCTTCCCATGAAAAAGTGCATAGCTTCCATCCAAACAGAAGGGCTAACGAATGTTTTCTGATTGGACAGCACATGTGCCCTATGCCCTACTTGATCAGCTGGTCAGAGTAAAATCACTGAAAAGGGTCTTGTCTTTGTTTTTTTGTCTTTTGTCAGTCTCCCAGTGAGTGCACTTACCTGTCTGTCCAACTTTAACTCTCAAATCTTATAAGACCTCCCTCCCTCTATAATATCTGATTGAAATTAGCTAATAGGTTCAGATGTTACACAAAGATATAAATTAAAATCACAAATGTTTTTTTTTTTTTTCTCCTTAGGAAGGAAGGCAAAAAAACACTTAAGTGTGGGCTTTTTTGTAATATTCCATTGAATAAGAAAAACAGTGATGGTAGGCCAGGTAATTACTAAGACATCTCCAAAAAAACCCTAAGTCGCAGTGGTAATTATTGAAACAACTTCACAACAAACTGGAAATTAACCATCATTCAAAATCTCTATGACAAGATTCAGTGCCTCTCTGAAAAGACACATCTAGCAGCTATTTAGCCTATCAGCTCAATTTGCAAGGTGTTAGATGCAAGGAAAAAGAAAACAGAATATTTTTCTGTACCTTATTAAGCTTTTCCATTGTATCTTCTACCATTTGACTCTCCTCTTCCTCCAATTTTGACTCTGATTTCCCTTCTTTCTGTGTAAGGTTCTGGATTTCCTCACTATGGTTGGAAATGCAAAGATATTTGTAGCTAGAAATTTTCTGTTTTCCCTGCTTTGACTATACTGAATGTATTTCATAAAATCGGGTTGCTTTGTTTTTTTTTTTTAAAGGCTCAAGTAGGAAACTGTGCTCAGGATAACATGATACATATTCTCACAGTAACAGACGTTGAACATCAATTCTCAAGTTGTGATAGCACAGCCTTAGGTTAAAATTAAAAAGAAAATGGCCCAAGGTTACAATGGTACCCTTGATACTATTAATAATGCATCTAGATCTGAAACGACGACTGATAAATATGAAACTGTGGCAAAGTCCTGTCTTACAAAGTAATAATGAAATCACTTCCCCATCCCCACATAGGATCATTACCAACAGTGATATAAAATACATGAACATGTATTGAAATGGAATGACATACTGGCAGTGGTTGAGAAGCATAGGCTAAGGTACGTAAAGACAAGTTTTTTTCTTGTAAAGAAAAAAAACATCTCAAGCACAACATGGCAGCTTTCTTTTTCCATTCTTTTTTATTATAATCTAATTCTTATTTCCACTACACTTCTTAGTCTTCCTCTTCCTCTAAAACCACTCTGTAGAATTCCTCCCTCTGGTAACTTACTCCATCCCTCCAAAACAGTTTCGACTAAATGAATTCCCAGGTTCCTGGGGTTCAGATGATCTATGAATTTTGAACCACTTGAAATGAGAATCATTCTTTAACATTTTTTATTTTTTTTGTTCTGAAAGGATCTGCTAATACAGAATATGGTACCTTAAAGTCTGCTCTTCTGTACTTTTTTCTTCCTTCTTATTCTGCCACTTCTGCAGCTCCAGCTCCACTTCAGCCTTTGCCTGCAGTAACTGCTTGACATCTAATCTATACAGGTATAAGGAAATCTAAGCAATACTTAAAACATTCGTATTTCAACAAAGTAATTATTTTTTGTTTAAACTTCTAAATAAAGTAGGTTTTCTCAAATTTGGAAAGTAACTAAACGTTTGATTTATCCTTTTAAACAAAGCAAAATGCAAACATTTTTCAGAAGCAAAAGGCCTCTTTGCATGCTCTCACTATGCATTTTTGTTCAGAGATGAGTTGACACGGGAGGCAGAGAGTCTTATTAGCAATACACCGCTGTGTGCACATCTCTGCTCACGATCAGATTAACCTGCCTGCCCTTATGCACTGACACACCAAACCAGTCTAAGCAATTTAAACTGCAGATCAGCTGCTTACTGGAGAGAAAAGAAGACACATTGCACCACATGACAGAAGGCAGCCTTAAATGGAGAAAGTGACAGATCAGTACAAAACTTATGTCACAAAAAAAAAAAAAAAGACACTTTTACAGCAAAATACTTGCGAGAAGTGCCGCATAAAATGGCATATAACCCTTCAAAGGCTTTTGTGTCTGGCAAAATAATATGGTGGGAAAAATGTTTTAGAAACATGCAGAAATTCTCATTTTCAATCCTCTTGCTTACTTTTTTCCCCCTTCTATAACTTAATTTTACAATGCTAACAGGATGAGAAAAAGCTTCTGAAATAAAAGCTGAAGGCACCCTCAAAAATCTATCTTCTTGCTGAAAACGTGAAGAATTTATTGTATCATTTCATAAGGTGATATGAAATAATTCACACCTACAAAAGGACAGTATGTCAGAGAGTGCTGTACTTACTCTTTACTAAGTAGGAGATTTTGAAGTGCACTCCTATCACTCTTCAGTTTCTTCACTAGCCCTCGGAGGTGATGGCATTCCTCAACATGGTGTACCTGTTGAGAGGCTGGATGACCTGGGTCTGCAGAAGGTGAAGATGACACAGCAAGTAACTGTGATGATTCGCTATCTGCTGGTGATACCCTGGTGTTCTCCATG
Organism: Anseranas semipalmata; assembly: GCA_013399115.1. Taxonomy (NCBI): domain Eukaryota; kingdom Metazoa; phylum Chordata; class Aves; order Anseriformes; family Anseranatidae; genus Anseranas; species Anseranas semipalmata. Next base: position 930,623 of record VXAA01001568.1, on the reverse strand, counting down.
GCACCTACTTTCTAAAAAGGATAAATTTACATTAAAGAAAAACACAAAAGAAAAAAGGAGAGGAAAAATTTAACATAATACAATTTCCCTTTGGCCATGAGAAAAGATCAAATGGAAGTTAATGCTAAAACATGCACTTACATATAACAAGTCTGAGAAGAGAAAAAAAGGGAGGAAGGGGATACAGTAGAGACATCAGTTCACATGTGTGTGCCAGAATACACAATGCTGATACATGCCATGAGCACATGCTAGTGGATCTGTATTTTCTGCTTAGAGGTAGGTAAGACGGCCATGAGATTATGATCGCTCACCTTTTCTAGTTCCAAAATCCGCCTCACCAGCCTCTGCCTGCTCCATGCACTGTAATCTAAACACAAAAACAAAGCTTTAAACAGGAAACTGTATCAGTAAATTAACATTTTTAGTTTTTTTCTTTTTGAAACTTCTGTCCATACAAAAAGACCACCTAAAGATCACTGAGCCTCAACTTTAAAGATACAGTAATGAAAATATGAAAATGGTCTTGAAATATCTGACTTCCTATACCAGTTAGCTCAAAAAATCAGTAAAACCATTCACATTTATCTGTTTTCAACAGGTAAAAACAGTTTTCCAGCAGAAGCTTAATCTTCAAGTGATTCCAGTCCAGAATTCTCATGGATAATAATAAAGGAAACCCAGGTCTTACTATAGCAACATCCCCCCACATCAGAGAGAGACTCTTGTAAGAAAGTTCTCATTCCAACCTTTGCCCATCACAAATCTCCATCTTTGTCTTATCTCCCTTATTTCTGCCATTGTGGGGTCCTGCCCTCCCTCTCAAACACATTTTTCAAATGTGCCTAAATCCCTTGCCCCACATTCACCAACTTTTCAACACATACTTTTTGTTTTATTGGATGCAGGAGAAGTGCTCAGTACATGATCTAAATCTTCTTTCAGACTCCGATTCTCATTCTGTAATTCCTTGATGTTCCGAGATAATCTCAGGACAGCAGCATTCAGTGTCTTTAGTCGTTTTTGGGTATCTCTGCCCTCTGTACTTGAAAAGGGGTCAAGAACAAAAGTTAACTTAAAAGCAGAGAACAAAAAAGCAGCATTAGAAGGAATGGAACAGCCTCACTGTCCAACTCAGCTGGCTAAGTTAACTGTCTCAGCTCCCTCCCCGAAAGCATTTCTCAACATTTTTGATATGAGTTGAATGTTTTTTCCTAAAAGAATAGTTAAAGACCATCTTGCTCTACACTTTCAGAATTGCTTGTATGAGTTTTACTTATTTATTCTTCTACTTGTTTTGTAACCAATCTTACAATGCTTTACCAGTGATCTATGGGCCATAGACTAAAAATACTTATCTTCAGCTAATGGAGAGAATTCTCCAAAAAACTGTTCAGCACAAAGCTAAACTGTGTGTACTGAATTGCTTTTTTTCCCACTTAACAAGCAGGTTGAGATTGGGAGAGCAGGCTATACACAGAAGGAATAACTCAAATCCAACACAAATGTATTTTCAGGTAACTGTGAATGCTGCTTTAATGTGAAAGAAACTGGTCCTGTGAAAGTAAACCCCTGAGAAATTTCTTTCTTTAAGATACATTTCAGTCAATGAGATATTTGAAACAGATTTGGAGGATACAACTTACACTGATGTGGTACGAATGAGAAGCACCAGAAAAGGGAAAGACTGCTATGTGTTAAAAATGCTTTAAACATTACAGTGATTTTGCCTAATTTTTCTAATAAAAGGAGGAAGAAATCTCAGCTTCCAGATGTTCAAAGTTTTAAAGTTTGTTCACAAAACAGATTTCTAGTGAGATGAAATAATTGTTCCTTATCACTACGAGAAAAGTTCTTGAAAACTTAATTCTGAAAACAAAGGATGGACCTACTTTTGGACAAATGCCAATGACAATCACAGAACAGTTTGTGAAGGAATATTACATCACTTATTCACTGGAACAATTATAAGGTAAAGGGGAAGACAGTCTACAATTAGGCTATCAGAATGAAAAGCTGAACCTAATTTACCTTTTGGAAACTAAAAGGAAATGAAGCCAGGAAAACAAATAAATAAAGCTGTCCAGATATCACAGATGACTATTCATAAAGCTGTCCCAGGCAGGAGGGAGAAAAAAAATTCATCAAAAATGGGAAGTGACAGAAATTATAGAAATCATAACTGTATGACTGAGTGCCATTATTTTAGACTCATCAAAACCAGAATGAAACAATTGCAGACCATGTTCAGGAATTGAAATTTGTCTAGTTTTTAGCTACAATTGGAAACCACAGCTTCACATACAAATACTCATAATTCAGTATTAATACTGAAAAAGAGGAGCTAAATGTCATTCACTTCAGTCAGAAATAATGTAGACAAGCATCATGAAAGAAACACTCTCCTACAACTCCTTCTATGTGCCAGAGTCCTGACCTTCAACAGCACCTATTATTTCAGTGTTCGGCCTCTCAAGTAGACACTGACAGTCATATAATTGAGAGAGACTATCCTGACCACTGCACTTTAAAGCTATGAATAAATGAGGACAAGAAAGAGACCTGATGACTCGTTTTCACCTGTGACTAAATTAAGTGTGATGGCTAACAGCCTTGACAGGCTAGTCACTGCATGCCTGAGCCAAGAGATGAAAATTTTCTAGAACAGTGACAAACCAAATTCTAGTTTTCAATCCACAAGAGTCAATGGGAATTAGGAAAACACAACTAGTGCACATAATGACCCATAAAGAGCTCTCATGTGTTTCTATCAATCCACATAATGACAACCAAAATTAAGATAGCTGCCTGTGCTTAGAACAATGCTAGGAGGACAAGCAAATTTTGAAGTGGTGTGGTAATACATTTTCCTGCCCCACAAGACTGATACCCTCTTCTCAGCTTGACTAACACACACTCGTGCAGATGCTCTTACTTTGCTCTCTTATTGTAGCTTTGTCTTTTGCCTTTGTACTTTGATTTTTATTTCCTCTATAAACTGTTTCTCACAGCATGTTTACCCCCATCGCCATCTGTACACCTGCACACTGGTGACAAGCACCAGTACAAGCTTCTCTGACAGTGTCCTACTAGCGCCACTCATGGATATCTCACAAAAGCTAACCTGAGCTTTGGATCTGTATCTCTGTACCACAGGAAAATCAAGCTTACTCTAAAATAAGTTCTTTGCAGCACACACTCTAGAGCAAGGTCAGAACTGACTCAACAATAAAATGCCAAACATCTATTGAATTTGTTTCAATCAGCAGTGATGTCAGAATAAGCGTGATTATGGGAGAAGATGGATTTTATTTAACAAATAAGCTTTCAGAGCTTTTGTGGTCTTTTTAAATAGCTCTAGCATTTTTCCCACATCCACAAAATGATCCATCTACAAGAAAAAAAATGTGACTAAGACACATGCTAAGGCTGTGAAGCTAACCAAAGCAGTATGAAAAAGCAAATCCAGCAATCTAAATGACAAAATAGTTGTTTTCCATCAAGGTAGCATATGAGCTATATATCAAACATATATACACAAATATTTGCCTCAAAAGAATTAAACATACTTTTTCCTCATAGTTTCAGATTTTGCCAGGAGGACTTGGAGACGATGAACCTGTGAAGTATGAAATATAGATTCTATTATTGTGCTAGCTGTGGGAAACTGACATCACTAATGAAACACATTTGTTCATTAGGTGAAAAACAGAGCAAGACCCTTTGGGTAATAGTAGAGGCAACAATGCCACCACTGAAAATCAGGCTATTGTTATATTGGCTTTCACCTATACACTACACTTATGGATGTACATTAGTTTCATTATTTCCCCTTCTTGGTTAATACACTCAACTTATTGAGGAAAAAAGGTTATTCAGTAAATACAGACGGACCTATAAGAATATCAGTGAAAATCCGATTCCAGTGACAGGTGCAACTAAGCTGTAGGAAACCTATCTAAAACTTTTAATTTATACTTCAACTCAACAACTGAAAAACTTCCTTTCTAGTATGCATGCTGAGAGCCTTGTCACATGTACCTCTTCATAGTAGGTTTCCATAGCTATCCTCACTTCTTCCAGATTAGTGGTCTTCGTGTCTGACTGGAATTTGCTAAAAATAGAACAATACAAAAATTAGTCCAAAAAGATGCTGCAATACCTGTTGGTTTACAGTTTCTGGATGGGCGGTTTATAATTTCTAAAACGTTCTCAGTGTTTGCCAATTTCTGTTAAGAAACAGAAGAATACGTGTGAAAAATAAAACGGATTTCAAATTCCCTTGATTAACTTATCCAATACAAGCCCCTACCCCTCCAAAGTCATACCTGATAGTGTTGTCTTTCTCCTTGCACTGTTGTTCTAGCTTGAGAATCTTCTGCTTTAATCCACTAACCACCTACAGAAAGAACAAAGGGCTCATCAGTCCTACAATAATTCATCTCTCACAGAAGTTTCATTTCTCCATAATCTTGCCCTCTTTATAAATTGTACCTAATCAGAAATACTTATTCCTGCTTGCTTTAGTACTTAGTAAATCATATGTATGTCTGTTATCCTGTGACAAAGAGAACACTAAAGAAATTAGATCCCTGATTTATATCTATGGTAATATAACCAGCTTAATAATATTTACACACAATCATTAAATAAAAACAACTCTGCCCATTACACTGCTAAATTCAAAGCAGCAAATAATAGGGAGAACACTGATGCAACTAGACTCAAGGAGGTGACAAAGGAAGCTCCCTACAATATATTTAATTCCAGATCCTTGTTACTGGCTTCTTACCCGACTATAAAAATAATTGTTACATGATTCTTTAATTGTTTATTCTTTCTTTCTTTCTTTGTTCTGATTTTTTTTTTTTTTTTAAATCAGCAGTGGTTCAACTTGGCAAGAGGAAAAAAAGATAAATGAAAGCAAAAGGTAGCTAAAAAACTATTACCCATCCGTTGTTAGACTTCTTTTCTGACAAAGCTTGTGCCAGCTCAGAGCCCTGCAGGAGAAGACAAATAATGCAAATGACCAACATTGCTACTTCATTCTACTGTCAGCTCGTTCCACAGAATTTTCTAATCTACTCATCTCCACAAACATTTCACAGTCCAACAGCTTAAATTCTGAAGTCCCTATGCTCACTGTTTTGTATTAGCACGCTTCTCCCAAAATGTAGATGGAGCACACAGAAAACAACAGGCACAAAGAATTGTACTGGGTTTATGTTGAAAGGTTTTGGTAGCAGGGGGGCTGCTAAGAGAAGAGTCCAGTAGCTGCCCCATGTTAGATAAGAAACACTTCCAGCTGGCTCCAAAAAGGACCTGCTGCTGGCCAGAGCTGAGCCAGTGAGTAATACTGGTTGCACCTCTGTAAGAGCAGATTTAAGAAAGGAAAAAAACTGCTGTGCAACAGCAGCGGGGAGAGAGGAGTGAGAAAATGTAGAGAGAAACAACCCTGCAGACACCAAGGTCAGTGAAGAAGGAGGGCAGGAGGTGCTCCAGGTGCCGGAGCAGAAGTTCCCCTGCAGCCCATGGAGAGGCCCATGGTGGAGCAGGCTGTCCCCATGCAGCCCATGGTGTACCATGGTGGAGCAGATTTCCACACTGCAGCTGGTGGACGAGCCCACAGTGGAGCAGCCCACGGCAGAGCAGGTGGATCTGACCTGAAGGGGGCTGTGGCCTGTGGAGAGCCCTCGCAGGAGCAGGTGATCTGGTGGGAGCTGCTGCCCATGGGGGACCAATTCTGGAGCAATCTACTCCTGAAGGATGGACTCCATGGTATGGACCCACACTGGAGCAGTTATTGCACCTCAGTCTGCGGAAGCCCACACAAGATCAGTTCAGGAAGGAAGGCATCCCGTGGGAGGGACCCCATGCTGGAGTGGGGGAAGAAAATGACCAGGAAGGAGCAGCAGATGATGAAGTGTTATGGACTGACTGCAACCCCCGTTCCCTTGCACTGCTTGAGGGAAGGAGATAGAAGAGGGCGGATGGGGCAGGAGGAAGGTGTTTTTAGTTTCTCACTGCTGTACTCTGTTAGTAATAGGAAATAAATTATATTAATCTCTCTATGTTGAGTCTGTTTTGCCTGTGATGGTAATTGGCGAGTGATCTCCGCGTTCTTATCTCAACCTTTTTCACCATCGTATTTTCTCCCCCTCTTCCTTTGAGGAGGGACAGTGAGAATGTGGTTGTGGTGGAGCTGAGCTGCCCATCAGGGTGAAACTGTTACAGAAATTTAGTGAAAATTGGGTCTTCTGTGATCCTAAATGTTTCTCAGCCTCGTGGGTCTGACAATAAAGCTCATCTTTTGCTTCCTGGTTCAGGTCTCAAGACCGCATGCATCAGTCACCATGCAAGAGGTTAACTCCCTTCTACTCTCAGGCAAAATATTCAAAAAGCAGGCCTCTGAAGAGACAGCAATTCAATTTTACCTTCAGAAATGAAAATTATCTTTGCAAAATAAGCTTATCTGCACAGCATGGCGTTATCTTCCCTTAAAGCGAGCTGGAATGGTAAGCTGAGATGCACAAAACAGAAATCACTTTGCACCAACCAACCACCTCTCAAATTCAAGCTCATCATTCCTAGAAGCCAACATACTATAAGACTTCTGAAGTTCAGTGAGACAAGGAGATGAGGATCACACTGCTCAGCACTCTTTTGCCTATTTTTATCCCCCTCCAAGCAATAGTCACCCTGGAAAGATCCAACAGTTGTTCAATCTGTTTATCCTTTCTGTTATTCTCTTCTTCTAGTCGACGGAGTTTGGTTTTCATTCGATCTCCCTCATTTTTCTGAGTTTGTATTGTCTAAAAGAGGAGAGAAAAATCCTAAGCTCATTTCAGAGACAAAAACACACTGAGTTTTGACATGGAAATGTTTTGATGACAGTAACAATCCAATTATGATAGCTAGGACAAAGCAGATAAAAAAATAAAAAATACAATGGCCACCACACTAAGGCCAGGGCTGACAGGTAAGGGAGATGACAGGGCAAAGATAACAGGAAAAATTTTAACAAAAAGGCAATCTTACACAAATGATCTACAACAATCAAGATACTTGTTTATAGGTATCCCTAGGGTTCAACTTGCCTAGTGTTCAACTTGTCCTCATCTTTTGCACAAAGCTCAACTGACAGACTGTTAAGATGTGATGAATAACAGCCAGGAGGGAAGAAAAAAAAAAAAAAAAAAAGGAAAGGGCGTGCATGGAGGGGCAAAGAAACCAATGCAATGAACCTTTTTAGTGTCCAGCTAAGGCCATGGCTGGGGTTCAGGACTGGGTATACTTCAAGGCTTCCACCTCCAGTACTCAGAAGTACCTATCACACCATGAAAACAATGAAATTGCCTTAAACAGACACAAGTTTAGTTTAGACCTTGCATTACAAATACAAAAAAAGTTTGGTGGATGTCTCAGTTGTAGAAACCAAAGTATTCTGAACTGTCAAGGTCTGGACATCTACAGATGGATAGAGTGGCCCTAAAACTTTTACTATGTAAGCATCAGTGAGACAGTACCTTTTTCAGTTCTATTATTTCATCATACATATCTTCTCTTTCTTTGTAGTCAGGAGTTCCAGGAATGTAGCCTACAGAAAAAGGTGTGTAAAATAAGCAGATCTGAAAAAAGTATTTTTCTTAAATAAAAATCTTATAGTTAAAGGAAAATATTCAGAAAAGCATCAAATTGGAAACTAGGCCATTTTTAAAAAGAAATAAAATCAAAGAAATTAATTTTACAAATGAAATGGAAATGTTACCATATGAACCTTCTGCCAGATTACACTGCAAATTTCTCTTAAATATCTCTCTTCTCTCTCATGCTAGATTAAAATATACATCTCAAGAAAAACATACACTTCATAGAAGACTGAAGTTTTCTCATCCCAACAAATCAATTACTTACAAAAGACTTCTAAAAGATGTCCAAAATACATTTTTCTATTGATGCCTAACGTGTGAAAGTTTATTGCCTTTTGGAGTTGCCAGAAGCTACGTATTATCAGTAAGAGTATAGGTATAATTTGAAATGGAATTTAAAACTGAGATTTTTAAATTTACAGTTCTCATTTAAGAAAAAGAAGAACAGGATAAAAGTTTTAAATTTTGCTTTTCTTATAAAATCCAGTTGATTTTAATATCACAACCACATGATAAAACACTTTCTAGAGAAGTAAAAGGAGTCAATTACATAGAATTTTAGGCAAGCAGATGGTTTCTATCAATGGTTCCTAAACTATGCTTTGCAAAGTCACAATAAATTGTCTACAGCTGGCCCATTGAACCATATTATATTTGCAGCTTTTTCAGCTGAAAATGCATGGCAATTTGCAAGAAGTTCTGAAAGCTAATAGTGATTCATTGCTCAAAAAATCTGTGAAGCCACCTCAACCAATTTATAGATCTCAAAAGTATTCCAGTGATCACATTTTGACATACGTACTTCAATACAGGTTAAACTGAAATGGATCTTGCTTTACGAAAGCTAACACCTTAAACAATGTGTGGTTTTGCATGGAAAAAAAAAAAAAAAAGAGATTACTAACTTTTATCTACCACACAATTACAGAGTTTACCATTACTAGAAGAACGGGAATGTTTTGGCTTCTTCATTCCTAGAGCTTCCTTCAAATACTCCGGAGTGCTACTAGAGATGCTAGTTCGCGCATGCCCCATGTCAACATCTGATTTCAGGGGATGGCTCACTCCTGTCAACAAAAATAGAACAAAATGCAAAAATCAGGGATAATTGTCAATTACATTCGTGGATTTATTCTGAGTAAATACGACACAGAAAGCTCCAGATGCTGTTAATTACTCCTACTATAAATTCCAATGCTCAAGATCAGATAACTCAAACTCAGTTCCAACCATCCAAATAAATAATATTGAAATGACTTCCTATGTACCCTCTAAACAAGTATACATCTATTGTTTAAAAATTCATATGTTAAACTGTCCCCAGCAGTGAATTTTATCCACATATGCAGATAAAATTTCTATACTGATACCTTGTTTCAGTGATCCCAGCCACATCTGCCTTGGGTTTTTTACAGCTTCATTCTCAAGATGTGCACTGCCTGTTCCCTGCAGAGATCTCCAAACTGCAGCTTTTTTAGGATACAGTTGTATGCTAGAGCTGTATGGAGACTCTAAGACATAAGAAAATATCTCAGTCTTGCCTTAAAAAGCTCAAGATCACAAAAAATCCGTCTTGTGTTTCAAGGTTCCCAGACACAGTCCTATCACTTATAAAAATAGAATTTAACAGCATACTAAATACTGGCTAATGTGGAGCAATGGGACATTCACCTAAAAAAAAAAGTCACAATAAAGAAAAAAAATCCAAATCCAAAATGTGAAGAAGCTTAGAAAGAGGCACAGTAACAGTAATATAACTCAATATAAGCAGAAATATTTACATGCACAGTTTGGATATGCATCCTTAAGATACCTGGGTATCTAAATTCATATATTAAATTGACCTTCCCATCAACATATACACAAACATCTTTTGTATAAGAATATGTATGGCTAAAACAGACAGAAACAACTCTATAGCTGCTAAACCACTAGCAATTTTCTTGCAGCAATCAGAAAACAGAATTGATCTGATACAACTGCCAGGGAGCCCCTCATATCACTACTTTAGGTATAGCAGTCAGGTTTGAAAATTTATAATAATTTTAAGTTGAGTTTAGATGTGCACTATATGTGCTAGCTATTTAGTCTTCAAATTATGAAGAAAAGTACAGGAAGAAGTAATTTCACAGAAATCATAGTTGAAATTAAACAACTGTTTTAAATACCATCATTTAGACAAGCAAAGGGATTTTGGGAAAAGGAAGAAGATACATGTACATCTACCAGAAGAGCATGCCTCTTCCTCAACCTACAGCAAAATTAAGAAGTGCAATGTTATTTCATTTATTTTAAACACAATAAAGTAACAACAATCAGCAACAGGTTTGAGATGAAGCTTTTTTTGAAATATTAATTGGAAGTATAAAAAAAGAAGGTAAACAGAAAAGTATGTTAAGAAACAGAAAACCCATAAAAATAAACAAAAAGCCACACTATATCTGCAAATCCAGTAATAATGGGGAATAATATTCAGGTCATGGGGAAAAAAGAAAAACAACAACAAGAACCAAATGAAACGGAGAAGTACTTAATCTACAAACTAAAATATCTACTAGATGATAGGATGTGCAGCTCCAGTAATTCCAGATTCTTTCTGCATAGCAAGTTTCAACATTTATCCAACAAGATAAAGAGAAAGAAATTGCCTTCCCCTTGTTTGCCATTAAAATGAACAACATGAAAAGAAAACAATTTATACTGGAGAATCAAGAACTACAACTAAACTATAAACTTCACTATTTAGCCTATAAAAGTCTAACTTAACTGTTTATAGAACACAAATCTCAGATAGATGTGCTCTGCACACACCAGTGAATAATTCTAGAGAGAATCATAAGATATTGTTTCAAATAAATCTTCTAGTTCCTGTGTCCCATAGAAACCTATCTTGTTGTGCATAATGGAAGCAGAAAAAAAGATTTGGAAACCTTACTTGGTGACTTCGGAGGCTTGTGAAAAATTTTCTTCTTTAACTTCTGGAAGAAAAAAAAAATTGTGTGTATTTAAGATATTCCGCCCTTGAAACACTTCAGAATATAACTGCAAAATTGGCTTCAATATCCATTTTATATTAAGAACACTTGTTCTAATTACACAAAATCTTCCATGTAGAAAACAAAAACAGTAGCATTAAGTACATGCAGATTTGGCCACAGCAACAGTCACCAAAATTAAGGTGGTACCTACTGAAGTTTTGTGCTACAAAGTAGTCTATTCATGCTCAGAACATTAAGAACACTAGCACCATGTAGCTAAAGGAAAGGCTTGTTCAATTCCATTAAAACACTGTAAAATGATTAGTTAGGCCCACAACTTGATAAAATAGCAAAATAAAGCTAAACATCATTTGCAGCTACCAGAAGAAGAATTTAGAGAAGAATTTAGAAGCCAGAACCACACCTAGAATTAGATGAGGTTTTCATATCAAAATACACTGCAATAACACTGTTAGTTCTCCCCTCTGAAGGATGCCTTACTGAACAGGAGACATCACGTGGGTGTAATGCGTGCAAGAACACTCTGAGAGGCCTTTTTAAGGCATTTATCTTCAGCATGCTGTTAATAAAACTCACCATTTCTGCATCTGATTCACAGGTTATCACAGACAGGCTGTCATCTCCCTGGGAAATAAACACAAACTGTGACATTTGCTATTCTCCATGTAGTTGGTTATAACACATGTCCAGAAAACTTTATTTTTCTGTTACTAGCACAACAGAGTTTGAGTGCAACAAATTCAAATGGGAAATGAGTCACCACTTTTACAAGACACAGCATCATCTGCTCTAACACAAACATTCTGTGCGATAACAGCGCAAGTCACTTCAGACACGATTCACAGAGACTTAGGTACTTCAGTGCACACCATCACAACAGCTGAACTTTCAGGTGCCCCATCTTCCAAAGTGCTGGTTCTGCACGAGCTTCTCCCTAGTTGTAGTTCGTCAAGCAGCACCTCATCTGTTTGCCCCCTTCCTCACTCACTTGTTCCTCCCTTGCTATGCTATGGGAATGTGTAGGTAACCACACTGGAGAAGTAATGTGGCTGAGAAAAAAGACAACAAACTAATGAATCAAAAAAGTGTTTAATTTTTCCTTATATTGAGCTGACAAATTTCTCTGCTTCTCAAATGTGAGCATACCCCTAGCAAAAAGAAAATTTCCACTTCTCTTTCAAATTGTATTAAAGCATGCTGCCTTCACAGAAAGAACATTTTCACTAGCTGCCAACTCCGTGGCGCTTACAGCTGCAGCACCATTCTTTGCAAAGATGCTGATCTATCTCATTGCAATAGGCAGGGAGGGGGTGAAGCATTTTTTAGAATGCCAACTGACAGAAAAGGCGATGCGATTGACAACAGAACAGATAAACCAGCATTTTGTACTGGCTGAGCGCAAGCACGCACACATCTCATGCACTACGCCGTGTATTTTTTAATTTCCTGAGGCAATGTTCCCTGCAGCACACCGAGCGATTATTTTTATTTTTAAGATCTTCTCATCACTCTGCGTGACCTCTCCACATAACTGCACTGGAAACCCTCACAGTCCCCTTCCTCTCGCTGAACGGGCTCAGCAACAGGACAACACGGGGGCTCTCGGCAAAGCACCTCAAAGCCTCCACCTGGCTGCCGAGGGGGAGAGACACGAACGCCAAATCCCCGTGCCGCGGACCGCAGCCGTTCTCCCCCCTCGCAGCCACCACCTCGCCAGCCTGGCGGGGCTGAGGGGGTTTTGCCACGGCCCCGCAGGCACGCCCGGGCCCGAGCCCAGNGGCAGAGCTGCGCGCCTGCCCCCGCCTCACGGCACTTCCGGGTTGCGGTAACCATGACGACCACGGCGCGGCAGCGAGGCGCTCGCGGCCAAGCGGCGCTCAACCCGGCGTTCGGGGCGGCGGGGCCGAGCGCACGCCTGCGCAGAGTGCCAGGGGGTGCCGCGCCCTCACAGCGCGCCGATGTATGCCGGGGCTCTGCGGTCGCCTCTGGGCACCGGGCACGGCCAGGCGGCCCTGGGCCGTGCTGCGGGGCGCGAGTGCCACCAAGCGGCCCTGAATGGCAGGAAACCTCGGAGGGCCGGGGCCAGCCAGGCTCCCCCAGACAGCG
>VXAA01001568.1:894640-917864 GCA_013399115.1 Anseranas semipalmata | reverse complement strand
CCCCGGCTCCCCTCAGCCCCGAGCGCCCCGGCACTCTCCGAGCAGAACTGTCGGAGCCGTTTGGAAGGGCAATCCTCAGCCCGAGCGGGTTTAATTCACGTGAAACGCCGCGCATTTGACGCTCGCACCAAGCCCGGCCCGCCTGCGCCACGCCCCCTTCGCCACGCCCACCCTCTGGCCACGCCCCCTCTCGAACACCACCACCACCATCGCGACACTCGCTTTACGGCCGGCGCCGGTAACGAACGTCTCCCCTGGTGACGGGGGCGTCCCAACGGTCGGCCTGTCAGCGGCGGGGCGCGGCCGCCATGTCGTCCTGGGAGGCCTGGTTCCTCGCCCGCGCCCGCCGCAGGTTTGCCATGACCCGCGAGTGCTCCCTGCTGCTGCCCCGGGTCTGCGCCGTCCTGGCCGACCCGCGGCAGCCCTGCTCCGACGACACCTGCCTGGAGAAGCTGCTCGACTGGTTCCGGGACCTCACGGAGCTCGGTGAGTGCCCGCCGGGCTCCTCCTGCGGCCTGTCCGTCGGTGAACGGCAGGGGCTCGTGCGAGGGGCGGGAAGCCTCCCTCGGAGGTGCTGGGCCCGCGGTTACGTCAGGAAACGCTGTTTGGTGCCTGGGGCCTGCACCAGGGCTTGGGCTTCAAGTAAACGCGAACCCCTGTCAGGTGGCTGTGTGAGGGGTTACAGCCAGCCCAAGGCAGCACCTGGGCGCTGTGAGGTCGTGACAGAAGTCCTGGCAGTGACACTGTTTTCTGTCCTCGGGCAATACCTATTTGCTCCAGACTCTACCCTGAAGGTGGTGCAGGACAACCCCTGTCTGACAGAGTTCTTCACCTCCATCCTGGCGCTTCCAGAGATAAGCCCGAGTGTCCTCTCCTTTACTCTGCGGTTAGCTGGGTTACTTGCAGCTTCAGAAGACTGCTTCCAGCACTTGCAGGTGAGTCAGGTACCATGCGTCTGCTTTCTCCTGAACTGAGGACTGCTGGAAATGTACCAATGTTGCTCATAAGACTTCTTGCCTACACTGAACAAGTCAAGAACAGTGATACAGTTCTGAAGACCTACAGTCATGCTGTTCCTTTTCAGTTCTCATTTAAACCTGCTGTCATCTTATTTCTGTCTTGCAGCAAATAGTGCTACAGATGTTAATATGTAGTACTTCTCAGTTTCAGTTCGAAACAGCATAAGGAATAACAGTGTCTCTCAATAATAATTGCAAAATATCGTATATCCCTGGACAGATCCTTTAGATACAAAATGCAATAATGGATGTAGATTTCTGTCCATAGTAGGTAGACAGGAAATCTCCGATTCCTTGCAAAAACAAGGGAACTTTTTAAAGCCCTGTGTTATACAACAGAATACACTTATAGTACAAAACTCAGAACCTGAAAGGCTTCCTTCAGGGAGGAGATACATACAACATAAAGCAGTCTAATGGAACTAGTATATATGTAATTTTCCCAGCATCTTGAGGAACAAACAATAGAACACTTACAGTGTTTAGTCCATAATAGACAGAGATGTTGAGTTTAAGCATGGGATCTGAAAATGTTCTAGTTCAGTGTTACTTCCAGCAAGAGAAGGTTTCACTACAGTATTTATGTTACTGACATATGTTATGTTGCCAGAGCAACCTTTCAGCTCCCCTCAAGCCCCTTTGCTTACTGTTTATTCTGTGTGTTCTCTGCCCTCAGGAGGAGAAGCTGTTGGTCAGGCTTTTTGGCGAGGATAGGACTCTGAACAGAGCAGTGTGGGAAGATGCATCTGTGCGAAGTGGCTGGGTGGAAGGTGTGCGCAGCATGACACACCACCAGCCCGCTCTCCACTTCCTCTGCAATGGTGGTAAGCACTTCCAGGACTGGTAACTCCCCGAATCCCCTGTGTCCCTTCCATTCCAGTCTGTTGCTCAGATGCTGATTGACTGAGAGAGGAGTTTTCATTTATGCAAGATAAAAATCAGCCATTTGTCAAAAACACTGAAGTCATTGAAAGAGAGCGGGGTTTTTGTTAAGTTGGTTATGTAGTTAACTTTTTTCAACAATGAAGATGGTGCCCTTTCGAGAGGGGTAAGAGGCCAATCTTATGAAACATGGGATAAAAATAGCTTATTAAAAACCTTTTCTATTCTTATTTGTAGTTCTTACCAAAAGGTACATTTCGGTATGATTTTAGTGCAGAAAAACTAACCAGGGATTCATTTCTTTCTTAATATTTGCATTTGCAGACCCATTGTCCTTACACAGGTATTTAAGTTCTTCTGTTGTTAACACCAACTTTAGATTCCGTGTATAAAGGGGCTTGGCAGACTGGATTGGTATTAACCCGTGCAGCATGTGGTCCTGGCCATGTGATAGAAAAGTAGTACTGTTGCTGCAATTCTATGTCTGCAGATGGTACAGATTCCTTCCATAAATATACTCTTGGCTCTCTTAAGATTACTAACGTTATACTGAGGTCGTCTTCTGCTCCTGAGTTACTAACACACCTGAGGATCTGAAAAACTTTACTTTCTTCTTTTGTTTGCTTGTACTTAAGGACTGGCTGACTTTAAAAGGCAGTAGAGACTACAAAATAAAATGTTTAAAAACAACAAAAAAACACACATTTAAACCTGTGTGATACTTGTATTAAAATAACATACAATCAGACTGCAGCAAGGCTCCACCCCACAATAGGAGAGCTGTTTTGTTTTTTTTTTCTCCTCCAGTGACATTTGTTTTTTTTTGTTTTTTTTTTCCCACACAGGAGGCATAGATGCAATCTTCACTCTGCAAGGGGATCCCAGCCTGTTTGTGGCTTCAGCTGCCAGTCGGCTTCTGGTGCACATGCTCACCCTCTCTGTAGACTCTGACACAACTGAACCTCTCAATGCAAAGGACTGTGACTGGCCAGCATGTGCCCAAATCATTATAAAGCATATAGAAGATTCCCTTCAATCCAGCTCTGCCTCTCGTATCAATCAGTCATTAAAACTGTTAACTAGTTTATTTGGCAGTTGTAAAGCTACTTGGACTGAAGTACTTTGGTTAGGCATAGCAAAGCAAGTAGAATCCTTCTTGACAGAAGACTCTGTTGAAGTACGGCACATGGTGGCAGATCTTTTGCTAAATATGTTAAGGTGAAGATCTGAGCCCTTGGATCCAGTGATTAGAAATACCCATTTTCCACTATATGTATTAGTAGGACATATTACTTATGTTTTTTTTTTCTTCCCAGGTCTCCTGTGTTTTGTGACAGTGAAGGCAGTTTTTGGGCATTAGTGACATCTGCTCTGGAACACTTAACTCCAGTACAAGCAGGTCCTTTGGCAGTAGGAATTCTGAGGCTCCACAAATGGTAGGAATTGCTGCTATGAAATTTTTTGCACTCTGCTGATGTTACCAATATCTCTGGTGTGTTTCTGAGAACTATTTTCTTCCCCACACTGCATTTTCCACTATGTTGCTTAATATGTACGACGGGTTGGTGAGAACCATGCAAGTAGCCAACAAACTTCAGACAGTGATGATTAGAATAGTAGATACAAAGTCAGAAATGGAAGGAGCCAATGTCATGTTCACATGTATACATTTGCATCTTACCTACAGCCAGCCTATCTCAGACAGAAATACCAGACTCCTTTAACTTTGGAGATTAGGCCAAGATTGATGAAGATGGGTACAGCTTGACTGTCAAATCCAATAGTATTTGGTCAGTTTTCTCTTTCACAAAAACAAACTAGTGTAAGAACTTTCACTGCTGTCCAGCAGCAGCACGCATCTTGCATACACCATGCATCTCTGTCAACAGTCATAGCAAAACTTAGGTTACAAGGAACCAGTAGAGGTGATCTAATTCAACTTCTTACTCATTGCATGGCTAAATTCAAAGATGGATCAGGTTGCTCAGGGCCTTCACCAGTCAAGTTTCAGGTATCCCCAAGAATGGGATTCCACAGCTTCTCTGGGCAACTTGTTCCATGCTTAACAGGTCTCACTCAGAAAAGTGTTTTCAGTATATCCAGTCGGAATATCTACCCTGTTGCAATTTAAGATTAATTGTGCACGTCTGAGAAATCTACTGGCATCTTCTCCGTAACTCCCCTTTAGGTAGTGAAAAATCATCAAGAAAACATCAGATGTTAAATGAATATAGCACATACAGATACTGATTTATAGGCTAATTAACATCTGAATCTTAAGATAATGGACACTTTTTGACAAGAAACGCCTCTCTGTGTAAACCTCCTTCTTACAGAGGATTCAGCTCTTCATTTTCATTGCTGGATGAGGCTGCTTTTGAATTCCAGAACCATTTCTGCTCTCCATTCAGTTAGCCAGGGAAGATTGGAAGAAGGCTTGAATTGTGATAATACTTTCATTGCTGTCTTTTTAAAAAGCCTGTGTGAAAAACGTTCATCTGCTCAACGTTTGGGGCCAGATGTTTGGGAAAGAGTGGTAGTGTTCTTGTTTTGGTAACTGCTGTTTTCTCCTTGAAGCCCACAAGATGTGAGGATTCAGGCACTGACTGTTCTACTGCAGCCAATGGACTGTATTTTGAGAGCAGCTTCCCAGCCTCTGGAATATGCAGGTACAGTTGTGATAGAAAAGTTAGAGGTTAGTCTGCTTGCCAGTGTATTAAATGTCTGGTACAGACAAAACTGGAGGAAGAAGAATAAAAAGTCAAGGACAGTAGCAGTGTTTGTGGTAAAGTGCAGCATCCTGCTGACGGTTGCATTTTAAGGGATATTCATACCGCATCATCTGAAAATTGTAACTTAAAAATCAGCTTTAAAAATCCCTGTCCTTTGTAGTCACTAACAACCTGAGCTTCTCCCTTCTTTGATCTTCTAGGTTTGCTGGATGAGTCTGTTAGTGATCCTTCCACTGTTGAAAGCCTTCTGTCCTCCAAGTCATCTTGTGCTGGTATCCTGTGTCAGACTCTTGCTCATTTGGAGAAGCTGCTGTCTCTGGTAACATTCGGAGAAGAAAAAAGCCTGGGGATCGAATTGGTCCTTGAAAGATAGCATTAAAAGCGGCTGCAAAATTTTGCAGTAGAGCTTAACAGACATGGAGAGGAGTTGGCAGCGGGGCTTCCATATGTTTAAAAAAAAAATCTAGCACAAGTCCAAATAAGAGAACAAAGGAATACTGAAGCTTGTAAAGAGGGACTGTACTTGGTTTTAAATCCACCTTCACAAGCTTTGTTACCATACATTACATCTACTGCAAGTATTGATCCAGTGAAAAACATAGATTGAACGGCTTTCTCAAGTAGTGAAAAGAATCTCCTTCCATCTGTGCAGTAGTTCATTGGGAGAGAGGAAGATTACTTGTTTGTAGTTAGTAGCATTGTGTTACCTTAAGAACAGTAGAAATTGTAATTTTTGCTGTGTCCTGACTAGAAACTCCTGCTCTGTGTGCATGCTTGAAACATTTGCTGGAAATTTGCCTATTTTTCCCCCCCTCCCATTAGACTCATTTGCCAGTGGATTTACCCTATACATCTTTGCTACGTTCTTTCGTGACAATATTACAATTCTGTAATGGCCTCCTGATTCCAGCTTCTCCTCTGGGAAGCAAGATAAGCCAAATTTTGGTTGGTTGCTTCAGAGTACAGAGGTCAGCTCTTGATGTCCTGGCAGCACTTTCTGAGCGGAAAGGTGAGTTAATCTTTGCACTGGATTTTAATTTTGGAAATTACTTAACTATTCTGTAATTGCAAAATTTTCCATTCCCCTTCACCAACCTTTCTGAATGAAGACTATCACTTCCATTTGTTTGGAATTTGTTTGTTTTTCCCAGTTCTTCCTACTGTCTTGGCTAACCTTACTTTCTGTTGATAAGGTAGGGCAGGTAATGCTCTAATTGAAGAGGCTTTAGTGGTTGTGACAAGTTGGATATTTCTCCTTTTGAGGACTGTACTTGCTTTCTTCTCTAAAACAGTATTATAATCCTGTTTCTTTCTATATTACAAGAGTTGAATTATTCCCTTGTTTCAATATTTCTTTCAATATTTTTCTTTCGTTTGTTTTTTTTTTTAATATTTCAGGCTGTGACACAGTCATAGGAAGTCTATTTGATGTCCTTCTGGCATACTTGGAGAGTCCAAACACCAGCCCTACAGTGAGTATAGAACTAAAGAAGAATCCCAGTCTATTAGCTTGCCCAGTGAGACATAGTTTTGAGAAACAGTCTGACAACAGTTATTTCTTAGCACAGTTTGTATTAGAATATCTGGGAGACTTGTACAAAATAGCTAAAATGCTAGTGAGTAATTGACCAGTACATTGGGTGTTCTTGAAAAGACAGGAGCTATCACATCTAAGAGTAGGACCAATATAGTCAACTTGACATGGCCTTTAAGTATTGAAGTCTTTGCAGTAACTTTTTGTTTTCTTGCTTTATTTTGTCCAATGATTCTTGTGACAACTGCAAATCAAAAGCTGGAGACGCTAACAGTTTTTTATTTGTTTGTTTTTAAAGTTGAGAACAGGCATTATCTAGGAGTTTGCTAGAGATGTTACATAAGCACTATTTATTTGTGGCTTACTTCTCAGTATGGAAGCAGCATATGTACTTGTTTCCTCTGTGAATTTCTCTAATTCTGAGGCCAAAACAAATTTTATCTAGCATAAAGGCAACGATGCTGCCTTCTGCAGTATAGTAAATCTGCTTTATATTGCTTCAGGTTCTAAAGAAATCATTTCAAACTATGTCCAAATGGTTGGCGCGCTTGCCGGAAATGTCCCGCTTCAACAGTCAGTGGCAAACTGAGAAGATTTTGCAAGGTAACAAAGCTATTCAAGTTAGGACAAACAGCAACTAGTGGTACATCTGAAAATTGCTCTCACCTACCTTTCCCACTCAAAGCACTTAGGATTCATTTGTTTGCAGTTATGGTGAATTTAGGTTTATCTGCTCATATAGTGCTTTGAAGAACTCTGGGAGAAGCACACAGCATCAACAAAAGGGATTGTATCAGATAAAATGATGCAGAGGTTGTACAGAGATTGCTCCATGTAGGTTTGTTACCTTTCATGTCCATTCAAGCCTGTCACTTGGCTTTCACAGATGTATTTCTGGTGCTGCAGAAGCGTTTGTGCAGTCCTTGTTGGGAAATACGAGATTCTTCTCTGGAATTCCTCACCGCCTTGATTATGTGCATGAGAGGTATGTGCAGAGATTTAATTGTTCAGATTAGAGGAGTGTTTCTTCTAATGCTATGAAAGTCAGTCAGGCTTGTGCAGCATCTCTGACCTGTAACTGCAGGGTAAAGAAAGAGAGAAAGAAAGAAAAGTTGAGATTTTTACTCTCAGATCATGATCAAAATCTGACAAAAAGATTAATAAACTTACCCTGCGTTGCTGTAGAACTCTGATTGCTGTGTCCTCCTTAATGGTAGTTTTGGCAAGTTAAACTGAGGTGTGTTGAGACAGTCATCTATGTTGAGACATATGTCAAAGTAGGTGACGGTGCTTAATGGCAGATAATCCTTTCCTTTTTCTCAGTTTGCTCTGCAGTGGAATCTGATTCCACTCAGCAGGCTGGGGGCTGTGATTTAGGAGGCTCTGAAAGCCTAGATCTATTTTGTATGCTTTGAATTAACTACTGCTTCTCCTCTTTACTGGTAGCTCAAGCACTGCAGCAGATAGCACTAAGGCAATGTTAATTCTCCTACAATGGCACTGTGATGTTAGAATAGAGTTGTCTCCTGTTGTCTATTACTGCTGTCCCCAGGTCACAGAGGAAGTATCCAGCATACTCAGCTGTATTAGCAGTCTACCCTGCAGCCTTTCGCAGTAGTACTGCTGTGGTTGCATTCTTTTTCTTTGCCATATGCCTCAAAAACAATAAGGGAAGACAATTTTTTTCTTCCTTTAAGCAAAAGTGTGAGTTTGATGGAGCTGAAACCACATTGCCATTTACCTGGAGGAAGTCTTTTCTCGCTATTAGAACAACCATAGATAGATTTTTCCAAACTCTAGCATCAAGCAGGGCTTGACTGGCAGTCACCAAGCTGCTGCAAAACATGGAGCCTGACACAGAGTCTGTGCTCCTATGAGCAGCTACCTGGTCTCTGCAGTGGCTCAGCTCACTGGCAGCTATCCCTGCTGTCAGTGGGCATCGTTGTATGACGCAAAGAACTGTTTGCATTGGAAAAAACTTCATGCTCTGAGAAAATAAAGCCTTGCTGCTTTGGATTGCTGTCTTGCTTACAGACCAGGATGAGTTCAGGCAGTCCCTCCTGTCTTCAGAGGTGCCCAAGCTTACAGAAAATCTTCTTGAGGATCCAGAGAGCTATGTGCGAGCGAGCGCTGTGACTGCTGTGGGACACTTGACCTTCGTTACTTACTTTGTTCCAGAGTCACCTGTTGCAGCGAATCAGTATGATGAAGAGGTATGATAACTTTGCGTAGCCCTCTGCAGACTCAAGCAGAACTACACAAAAGTTTACTGCTGTATTACTTACAACTTTATTTCCAAGTCACCTGCTGTCTCCTGCAGGTGTATTTCACAACCAGCAGTGAAAAGGGACTAGATTTTTCTGCTGTGCTTGTTTTTTTTGCATGTTCCTCCCCTCTTTGTACTTTCTCTTTGTCCTTTTACATTTAGAACACTGTGGCAAAGCTTCAAGATATCTTGTCGACAGACCCAGAGAGCTTTCCTAGGAGGGCTGTGATCAGCATCTTCACCAAGTGGCTGAGACGAGGCTGCACAGGTCAAGCAGAAGATACAGAGCAGTTTGTCTCTAGAGCAATCCAAACCGTAGAGTGTGACTTAGACTGGGAAGTCAGAATTGGTGGTTTGGAACTAGCTGAAGTTTTCTGTGTCCAGATGCTTTGCCGAGTTGGCATTCCTAAATACCCTTGTGCTCCTGTCTCATCTGCACTCCCTAGTTACATTCATCAGAATGAGCCACTGCAGATATTTTGCCGAGCAAAACTGTTCAAGTTTTTGTTTTGGTCTTTGTGCGACTTTGACAAGCCAGTGGGTCAGAAAGCGTGTGATATACTGCTTGCCTTAAGAGCTAGTCTTTGTCCAAGTAGCATGCTGAAGGATTGCCAAGGGGCTGGAGACTTATCTGCAGGGCATGGCATTCCTTGGTTACAAAGGACACTAAGGCAGGGTTCTCTGGCCCAGAAATTCCCCACAGATGGTAATGGGGTGGACTTTGAAGATCCAGAGAGCATGATACTAGCTTTGGGAACAATAGACTTAGAAGAACTACATGATGAACTAAATAAAAGTAGTGACCATGTGGAGAAAAGCCCTCAGTCCCTCTTAGAGGACATCCTTGCTACTGTTGGGACCATAGATGAGAATGAAGCTGACTGTTACTAAAGACATCTTTTGCTTTGAGGGAATAGTGGTGAAGCAGTTTTATTTTGGAGGAGAATTTTTGTTGCTAGTCTTAGTCTTTCTTGAGAGGAGATAAGCGTTACTCTGGACAGAGAAAAGGATGGTTTTGTTAGCTGTTAAAGAGGTTAGAAAATCTTTGCTTTAATACTGATGATTTTATTTTAAGTGCAGTCTCCAATAAACTGATCTGGTTTTTTTTTTAGAAGTAAATAAATTCATTTGTTATGTTTTTAACTTGTATGTATCTTAAGAAAGCACCAGACCCTGCCTGTATAAGGAAACATTTTTTAAAAAACAGAACAGTGACTGAAAACATGTTGTTCCATGCTCCTTTTAGAGCCAGAGCAGCTAAACCTGATCAAGACTGGTTTTAAGAGATTCTTGTTTTTACCTTGCCCCATCTCCCTTCTAAAAACAGGAGTTCTCAAGTTTCCTGTTACATTTTGAGGCCTAGACCAGAAGGTGGCATTCAGAGTCATGAGTGTACCGATTATCTTTATGAAAGAATGCTTTGTAATGTTAACATACCAGTTTGATCTCAGCAATGACACTAAAAAAGCTGACTTTTTAATTGAAGCCAGAAGCAAGTTTATTTTGCTGAATTTTTCAAGTGCTCCTATTCTGCATTCCTAAAGAACTAGGATAGCTTCTAACTAGTAAGAGAAATTGACACCTGCAGTTTTTTCCATCATAAAATAGACCTATGCTTAGCTTTGGTAAAAAATTAGAAAACAGCAGCTGTAGGGAAAATGGCAACACTGTTTTCTGATTTTAAAAAAATGCCAGTTTTTAAAAAGCACAGGGAAGACTAGATTTTCATTTACTCTAATGTCTTGCCTCGTGCCAAGAAACCTTCTGTAACTTACAATAAAAAGCAGTACTTTTAGCAGTAGGTCAAACCATGCTGTGTTCCTTTCCAGCGATCAGGTGTTAGCCTTCTTTATCCTCCCTCAGCCTAAAGAGGGACAGGAACACAACACTCATTTTAGGCTAATGGAGGCTATAGCATCTGATGCAGTGGAGTAACTTACTCGCGCAATTTCATCCTTCAATATAATCCCTGCAGCAGTACAATGGGGTGAGATATAGTTTTAATTTCAGGCTGCTGAGGTTGAAGATTTACTCTATGCCTTCTAATGAAGTCAGCACACTTACCTATCACTCTGTGCACAGCTTTATATATGACAGAGCCCTTGGGTATTGTAACAGCAGCTGTTACTAGGAGAAAGCAGCTCTGCTTCTGATACACAGTTCTACCTGGGCAGGGTCTACACCTGGCAAGAGACAGAAGATATAAAAAAATAAAAATATCAGGTCTTCACCTGCCACTGCATTTTTCTCAGAAACGGATAGTTAGTCAGAGAGAAGTAAATTGATTTTAAAGAAGTGTGGATTGTTTGTGGAGATTTAGCAAGCCTGTCTGGTGAAGGGATTATAATTCCAAAACTAGCATTACATGTTGGCAATAGGTCAGATATGCTCCAGGAAAGGAGCGAGCAGGTTGCTGGGTAAATGTCATTCTCCTGTTTAGCACCAGAATTCTTGAGATTTCAGGGTTGTGCAGTTTGAATAATTCCTTGGAGTCTCTTAAACATCAGCAAATTGAACAAATGAGTTCTTACAGAAGGGAACTCCACTGCATATTATCGAGGTCTCTTGACTCCCAGTCCTATTAACTTTTAATGGAACTCTTTCCCTTTTTGTATAAGCTGGGTTGATGGTGACATTATTGAGTTTATACCGCTTCCCTAATTGTAGTCTAAAGTCCTGTTTAAACACAGAATGCCCGTGCCACTAAAAATCAGATGTGCAACAAACTGGGAGTGCTCCTTTTCCTTGGAAGGGGAATTAAGGACTCTTCATCTTTCATTAAAAACAGGTCTCCACCTCCAGCAATTAGGTGACTCAATCCTGATTTTGTACTTCCCTCTCTTTTAAACTCACTACATTCCCTTACTGTTTTCTCTGCTTCTGTAGCTACAGTAGAGAGTCTTACTGAGGTGCTTGAACAGGACATCCTCACCTGATAATTGGGAGAAATAGAAGAGTCATAAATATCTGAGCAGCATTGCAAGCTGAACGTTTAGCTACTGAATTAGTAAACGCATCAAAGCTACTGGTGTGAATCATCCATCTTCCTGGGAAGCAATACCTTCTCTAGGACACCCATCTTTGTTAAGAACTCATGTGCAGTCCCTACCCCACTGACTTACATTACTATCTCATTTTCAACCTACCTTTTACCTACCAAAACTCCTTTTGCACCTCCGCAAGACCCTTATCCCAACCACAGAGGTTTCTGCTGGGTTAGATTTATGCCATTTGCTGTTCCTTGCCAAGGAACCATGAGCATGATGTACCTGGAGGGTAGGGTCTACCTTGCAAGGCTGTATTCACACTCTTGAGAAACAGACTTATGACCCCCCCAATGTGCATACTGACCATTCAGTCCAACACGTGCTATTGCTACTTAGCACTTTGCAACATGAAAACAGTGCTCCCTCCATAAACTCTACGTTTCTGTTACACACCGAGGAATCCAGTGATGTAAAGAAGAAAGTGGGCTGCCTGGCCTTCAGTTATGGACACAAGAGAAAGTTGCAAGCTGCCGTTCTGGGATGAGTTTCTGTAGAAACTGCTGCTTTCACACCATCAGCGCTGTGCCTGTACAGTTCCTGCAGGAGGCAGGCACCACTGAGAGAGTTTTCCCTGTACACACGCTATAACTGATTTCAGCAAAGGCTGTGGCCAGGCAGGGCCTCATTTAATGTAAGAGGCACCAATGCTCAGGATAGTCACTTACTTTAATGTGGCTTGCGGGTAGCAGGCAGCAGCAACACTAGTGGTATCAACGTAGAACATCACAGATTAGAAAAATCCACATCTCTGATGGCTGATACTGTAAATGAAGAAGATTACAGAACTCATTTCAGCTCTTTATCTGAACACAGGCAATGTAAGCTCTGTTGCCTGATCTGTACACAAGTATGAAATTCCTAGAGTCATTTTCAACACATTTCAACAAAGCTCTGAAAAAAAGGATTTATCCTCTAACTACTCAGACTCAAATAGACACGGTAGAGAATAAGTATCTTTGGCTCAGTCCTACGTAGTAACGGCTTTACAACAGCTGCCAAAAGAATGGTTGTTAATTTTCTGTTTTAATACACTGGACATTTGAAATTGAAAGAATATTCTTTGCCTAATTATACTAATTGCACAAGGTAAGTAAAAAATGAGCCATAAGTGTCTGAGGCTGTTGCTTTAGTTTAGATACATGATCTGTGATTACGGAACAACTCATGCATATCTTAGAAATTTCTTCTGTCCATCTAGTAAAATTTGCTCTACCTTTCAATACATATTCATCAAGGCTTTTAAAAGCCACCATGTGTTACAGAGGAATCTCATCAGCCAGCTTCACTGCAGAAGTTCTCAGCAATTTACAGTGGAAAAAATATATCAGTAGCAACACCCCTGTAGTCTGTGTCATTTCCCTTCAGTGCAGTGGTTTCTGTCCTCTGCTGAGAAATAAAGCACCACTTAACACATCCAGACCTCAGCCTGCGTCAGACCCGCTTCTCCACAGACCTTGCACATAACCTTGTGAGCCCGCACACAGAGAAGTGGAATGACTGTCCTTCAAACAAGTGGTACACCTGTGCAGAAAAGACGGAACAAAGCTGGTGATGTTTCATTGCAACTGTAATGAAAGCATTCAGGGTTCTGCAAACACTTCCTGGATATGCCTATAACTCATCCCCAGACGGAAGGGAAAACAAGCAGTCCACATTAAGAGCCCCTTCAATAGTAAAGGAGCAATTACATGAGTGTTCCAGTTAAAGAAAGACTGATGTCTGACCATCAGTAATATCAGCATCAAATCTCTGCTTACAGCTCAGCAACATAATGTGTTAAAGGACTGTATTTACCACAACCATATAACAGGGCTGGGAAGATGCCTTTCACGTGCCTGCCTCCAGAACAAACCAAGTCCCTCCCCAGCTCGCTCTGCAGCCACATGGCGGTTACACTCCGCGCAGGGGCAGGAGCGTACTGTGTGGGACAGAGGCTGCACCAGCCCCTTTTAGGGACATTCCCCAGTTAGCCTAGGTCAGGTGTGAAGTAAAACCATGACCTTAAAGAGCACTGGGGCTTGAGCTGTGGTAGAACTGCCCATTTCCACACCATTTTAGTACTAGGCAAGGGGGGGAATTACCCTTAGGAGGCTGATACAGGTTCAGACCTTCAGATTCTTCCATTTCATTATCTCTTGATCGTCACATTTCCATTTTTCCGTTGGCCTCATACTCCCAGCTTTCAGGCCAGGTCAGTGGAAGGGAGCAGACAGCTCGTGCTGCAGCGCATGGGGACACCAGAGCTCGCCTCCGCTGTCCCCACCGCCACCACCCCAGCCCTGTCCGGGGAAGTGACATTTCAGCCACGAACCAGCCCTGGGCTGTGACAGCGCAGGGGAGCTGCAGCACCGGGTCTGGCAGATGGAGAACCACATTGGTTTTGAAACACGACACAGCCGAGCCAAGTTGGCTCCGAAATAAAACCTTATTAGGCTGCGTTAGCCATCACACGTGTAATTCTGCTGGTTCAGATAGGCCTTTAAACAGGCTGGGCAGGGGCTCAGGTGAGCCCTGGAGCTCGCTGCTTTCAGGTGCGCCCTTCACGGACTGTCTGACCATCACAGCCCTCGTTAGGTGCCAACGAGGAAAAGCTACAGTTAGAAAACAGCAACAGTCGCTAAGTGACAGCATCCATACAGGCCTGTCACCGCCACGGGATGGGCAGCTGGAGCTGCACAGCAGCGTCATCTTGTCCATAGAATTGAGGGAAAAATGCTGTTTTCATTACCATCCTGTAACCTTAACCAGGATATGATACGGTTTGGGTTCTGATGAAGAGCCCTGTGAGAACAAAGCTGAAGCCTCCACTGAAACCAGAGGAGGCAAGTTTGGTTCAAAAATATCTTTAGTATTGCATGCTCTTTCAACTTACTTTCTTCCCAGTGAACTAGTGCACAAGAAAACAAGATGGCTTTCTTGGCTAAACACTCCATTTCTGATTGACAGGAAATAAGTGACAGTGTTTTCCCTGAGGGTCCTTTGAAAAAAACAACAGCAACAAAACAAAACAAACAAACGGAAAAAAAAAACAAGCACACACCTGTCAGTTTCCAAAGCAAACCCGTGGGCTACATTTAACACTGAGCGTTTCTGTAATATTTGAAAAAGATGATAACTTTTCAGAGCTGCAAACAACATATGTCTTCATAAATAAAGTATTTAAACTGGAACTTAAAAATTACATAAAGCGATGGTTGAGTTGATGAGGAGCCTGGGAGCCAGCAGGGCACGAAGGGGTCACTTGCTCCAGTGAAAGGGGTGGGAGGAAGCCATAATAGATCCGTAAGCCCCATTTTGCCTGCGTGGAGTATTGCAAATCCCAAAAGAGGAGAGACTATAATCAGCATGACTGGCAGCTCAATACAACGAAGGAAGATACATTTTAAAAAAAGAAAGACAGAAGTGTTGCAATCAGGCTCTATATAACAGCTCGCTCACCCTACAAACTACTACAGACTGGGGGAAAAAAATAAATAAATAAAATATTTGAGGCTGTGCTGGTAGCAGAGACAAAGGGACTAATCCACCAACACCCTGTGACCAGACAGAAAGTGACCAGGACACGTCACCACCCAGCTGCCACATGGAGGAGAAAGGCACAAACAGGCGTGCACAGCTCCCCACGCCCGAACACACGCGCGTGCCCTGTGCAGGCGTCCACGCAGCCAAACACGAGGCATCACCTCCAGCCCTGCCAGAGTGCACGTGGCCACGTTCACTTCAAGCAGCAGTTCTCAGAGACTGTTGAACCAAATTACGCCCTTTCCTGATGAATTCTCTTCCAGCTGCAGCCACAGAAGCCTCAATTTCCAATGCCAGGAGTAACAGCCCTGATCCTGCTGACGGCTCTTACAACACGTGAGCTCACGCCAGGGTGCTCAGGGCTCATCCAGGCGGATAAAGCCAACTTGACTGTTGCCTTTGGTCACTGTCCCCATGTGAACATATTAAACACTTCTGTTTTGTGCATTCTTCCAGAGTAAAATGGATTTTTTTCTCTCTATTTCACCTGGAAATGCAGCTAGCTAGCTGTAGCTTTAGCTATTCTCCTTATTCCTCGGATTACTTCTCCACAGCCAGGATGAGTGTGCCTCATGCCGGTGTTAAAGCCCCGTGTCCCTGCTCTCCAAATCACGCAGCACATGGTGAGCACCGCAGCGCAGACAAAGGTCTGACTTCTCAGCAGCATTAAATTAACGAGCTCAGAGGTGAAGCCTGGCTGAACAAGAGGCATGTCCTCTGCGCACGCTGCAGCATGGCTTGGCCACGCTGACACTACAGACATGGCATCGTGGAAAGAAGGAGAGAGACCTCCAGTCCCTCTAATTCCTGCTGTTGGGAACTTCTGCCTCAGAGGGATCAGCCTTGCCCTCCTCCCTAGTTTGGGAGCATCTTCTCCGCCCTTTGTTTATTGCGATGAGATCAAAGATCCATCTCCATGGAAACGTCTGAGCTCAAAGAGTTTCTGCACTACAGCTCTGCATCTTGCTCGTAGGTTTTGGCACTGTTTCTTGAAACAGAAGCCTTGAGATTAGATGTATCAGCATTTGGGTCTCTACATAAATGGCTTGATTAGTAATAATTGATAACATGAGCAGCATGTGTATAAATAGCACACGCTACAGAGCAGAACAGCACGGCAAGCTCAGGGGTTTCACTACAGGTTTGGGGAGATTCCCTCTGAAATGAAGACTGCATGTAAGAGCATACTGTGCACAACACAGCCAGTAGACACACATTTTGTAATCCATGGGCTTTTGCTCGGGGGCTAGGACAGGAGGGAGCCACTGTACCTGTTGCAGCGTGCCTTTATCAGCTCCAGTTGCATGGCTGCATCCGGAGCCCACGAAGAGCACGGCCGTCCAGCTGCGCACGGAGGCATCCCGTGCCCTGGCTCCTACCACTTCCAGGCTGTCTCCCTCCTGGACGAAGTAGATGAGGGACACGTGCTCTTCCATAGCTGACACACAGCCACCTGCTGCCCTTTGTCCCTACATCCAAAGTTGGGTTGGAATTCGAGCAGACCTAGAGACCAGACCAAGGTGGGCAGTGGCTGGAGCCCGTTACCACCCGCTTCGCACAGCTCATCTGCAGGGATGTTTGGACTCCCCCAGCAGAGACAGCAAGCGGCACAACACCCAGCCCTGCAAAGCCTTCATGAATTCTGCACTCAAACTGCTTCCTCAGGACCGGCAGCTGCTGGGGGCACAGATGCTGGGTCATCCCAGTGATTTCCCTTCTGCTAGCGCTGAGCTCCAACTCCTTCGGCACACTCACTCCTACAGCTAATTCCCAGGAGAGGGAAAATAAAAAGAAATAAAGGAGACAGACGTGGTTTATGATATTTTTGTTCCCTGCCCAGCTCACCACATGGCCACACAAATTGCTGAACTGCTGCACTGGGGGCAGGAGCGGCCAGCCGGGAGGGAGACCACTCAAACAGCCGCCGCAGCCGACAGAAAGTGGATGCGGAACTGCAGCTCCACAAAAAATCCTGGATTCGGCTTAAACCTCATAAGAGCAGAGGGCAGGACAAAAAGAAGAGAAGCAGAACTCACTTGTGAGGCTCACATTTTCACAGATGTGTCCCGAGAAGGGAGAGCGGCAAATGGCAAAGCGGAGCTGACAGCGCTGACCTGGAGAGCATCAGGCAGTGCCCGAGGCAGGACCGAGCGCCATCTCGCAGCACTGTCGGGGCCAGATCCAGCTCCCGTGGAAGTCACACCACATCTTGCTACTGCTTGCAGCAGTGGTGAGCCCCGAGTTGCCCATATGCACACAGAATGTTATTTTTATAATCATATTAAAAAATTTCAGAATAGCAACTGTGCAGAGAGCAACCCAGCTGCCAGTGTTTAGCCTTATCCTAGGGCACAGGCAGAATATGCCAGGCATGAATTAATACCACATAAGCTGCACCATGCTGAGCTTCATGGCTTAATTATAAAAGAGAAAGCAATAATCAGGGGATCTGTAAGGCTAATAAATGTTCTGAGAACACTGAGTGTGACACAAGAGCCACAGCCAGTGCGACAGGACATGAATGCATTTAAAAAGCACATTAATCACACATTGCACATTAATTCGCAGCTGGCTTCCAATGACAGCACTTGGCCTTTAGCCACCTTCGTAGCATCACTGTGCACAAGCGGATCACCACCCAGAGCAAAGCAGGCTGCAGCCCGCCCGCGAGCACAAGTCCCAGCCGTGCATCAGGACACGGGGCTCAGTCCAACAGGACGCAGACATGAGCTTGGGCTTAAAGCTCCGCAGCCCGGCGACTCCCCACCGCCTCGTGCCTTTACACCTGGGCTCAGTTTAGTGCTAGCACCAGTACCAGCATCCACCTGGATGCACAGCACCGTTCACATGGCAAAGGGCAGCACGAGGAGCAAGTCCTGGTGAATTCTCCAGATGTCTCTGCAGTAAAACACATGAAAGCGCTTCTCTTTCTCAGTTTCTCCAATTCTCTCTCCTCTCCATCTTGTATTTCATCTCGCTGCAGCTTACCAATTACACAGCTCAGTGCAGGGCTTGTTCTCTATATAGAGACATGTGAATCCATGAACGTTTTTCTATAGAGTGCACTGTCTCCAGTTAGATTATTGCCCATGTGAAACTTGATGGCTAGGTGTCTCTCTCTTAGGGAAAACTCTGATAATGCTTAAAATGGAGAAGGCACCAAGGAGAACGCCTCTGCCAGCACTATCACACAGAGATCCCCAAATTCCTCTAGCCCAAGATACCAACACAGGAATTTCCCTAGCTGCTGACGTCAGCAAGGTGCTCCTTGGGCTGAAATGCTGCAGGACTGGGTGCCAGTCCCAGCTGCATGAGGGAAACTGAACCACTTCCAAACATCCACTTCTGCCCGATAATTCACTGCATCAGAGACAGTTTCCTTACTGCAAACTTCTCATCCTCTAGCCCTCCTCAAAGGGCAGCTCTCTTCACATTGTGTGGAGATCTATTATCACAGAAAAGCATTTCAAAGTATCTACCCTTCTTCTCTTCCTAATAATCCCAAATTTAACTATGTCCTACTTAACATCTCTGAAACCAGGAAGCGAGATGCTATTTCTGCTGGCCTCAATACGTGAACTCTGCTGAATCCCAGAGAAGGCGCAGACCAGGTGCTGGGCTGAGTTTAAAGCCTGGGATGGATTTCTCAGGCAGCAGCCTCATTCCCCAGGGGTCCCAGACCTCAATCAGAAGCCAACAGGTAGCAATCCTCAACATTTGCAGCAGCAGGAAAAAAAAAAAAAAAAATAAAAGGATAATCAGTCTGTACAATCCCTAGATTTTCTATGCCAAACCACATTTGTACACTAAAGTTGTGTTCTTGCTGTGAAAACATATCTGCGTCCTCCTCTGTGAAGATACAGGAACTTGAAATTGCTCCTCCTCATGGCACCATGGACCATCCACACGGACTTCCCACAGAGAGACTTCAAACATGAGACCAGTGGTAAACAGGGAAAACAACCTTGCATATGAGCGGAGCATGGGATAAAAATCAGTTTTCCTTAGATCAGCACAACGACAGATTTGAAGCAGCTATTAAATAGCTCCCTGGGTGGACAGCCCCTTCTCAGGGGTCTCAAACACCAGTTAAAAGTTTTAAATCTGAATAAACCCGTAGTATTAGACACTGCCCAGGATACATAAGATAGCATGATCTAGTAACAGATTTGTGAACAAATGGCTCCCGCAGATCTTCTGCCCAGTGTTTTCATCTTCACTTAATAGCTGTGCTCCTTTCCCCTCCCTTCCCTCTTCCTCCAGCATCAGCTTGTAACAGCAGATTGCGCTCGCTCATCAGAGAAGGGCTGGGCTCTTTTTGTTTGTTTCTTAACGCCTGTGTCACTACAGTAACACCAGCCAAACACTTGTTTTCATTAATGTTGCTCCCCAAGCCTGCCAATGGAGCCTGGACTGTGCCAGGACACAGCAGAGAGGGACAATTTTGCTGGTCGGGCGCAATTCCAGATGGAGCACGAGCACTGCCTCAGGGACACTGATGCCCCCACTCTATCACCTACCAGAAGGTACCTGCTGCTCTCTTCTCCTGCACCAGCCTTCACTGCTGCTGCTCCTCGCTGCTTCATGAAGATTTTTGAAGGGAATCGTGAAGAAAAAAAAAATCATACATCACTATTCACCTCCATGAGATTCATCCCTAGGGCTGTTTATGGAAGGGTGATGGATGGGGCACAAGGCAGCATCCCAGAGCACATCCTGGCACACAGATGAGGATGGCTTGGGTAGTGCCCAGAGCAGCAGCTGGGCACAGGAGGAGCCTTTCCAAGCACCAGTACAATACACCACATTTTTTAAGGATATCATTGTGAGTGAATGGAAGAGACAGGGAACACTTCATCTCCCTTTCATGCCCTCTGATGTACGCACAGGGTCAAAACAACTGATCTCAGAGAGGAAGCACAAAGCTCCGGTGGCCTCATCTGGCACAGTTCCTCAGACCGTCCTGTTCAAGAACACCTGCTTTAATAATTCCTCATCTCCCGCTTCAGACCCTCAAGCTACAACCACCGCACTTTTGTAGAACAGCAACATAAGACCAGATGGGTATTTTCTGTGCATTCCCCAATTCTCCCCCTGGTGCGCGGCACAGTCCCAGGGTGAAGCATCTCCTTGCGCGGCCATGGCTGTGTTCAGACCAAGAGCAAAGTAGCCGCTCATAATGCTGCCTTCTGCAGGGCTGCCCAAATCTAGGTCAGCTCTTTGTGGTTGAAGAGCAGTGAGACAACAGGAGATGAACCCATGGTGCTTTGTCTAGACTGATACTAATATCCAAACTTTCTTAAAGTTTGCTCATGTGCATTTATGGTTTGTGGTGGCAGTACAGACTGATACTAAAAGGCACCCTGGCCTCTTCAAAACTGCCTGCAGATGGCAAGGATACAGAAATAACGCTGACTTTTGAACAGCCCAAACTCCAATAACAGAATATTTCACACCCACAGCAAGCAATTTGCTATCTGAAAAATAACTGCCCAGATATTCAGAGCTCAATCCTACCAGCAGAGCCCCTCAAGAAGCCCTGGATCAAACTGAAATGCAAGCAAAGTTGAAGAAGGAAGCAGGAGCACAGGGGAAGTCACCCCATCGCACCGCAGGGCAGGGAACTGTTCCTCCGGGTGCTGGATCACAGCACCTGTGCCCGTGGTCACAGGGGACACATAGGAGCTGCCTGCAGGGACCCAAGGCAGCACCCCCGCAGCTGCCCAGGAGCAATTTATGAATGCTCACCAGGAACACAATCCACATTCATTTCAAAAAGACCAGACAGAACCCCAAGATCACCTTTTCAAGCAGAGCAGAGACCACCGCATTTCACACCATCCCTACTGCGCTGAACCCAGTAACACGTGCTTGGCAGAAGCCAATCTTGCAGAAAGGCATCTTACCCTGATTAGAAAATGCTAACATATGGAGAGACTTTCACTTTCCTCAGTGATTTGTTCCAGCAGCTAATCAGCTTCATTCTGAAAAAATTAATGCCTATTTTCTCATTTCAATTTGTCTGGCTTCAGCTTGCAGCTGTGAGTTTGGGCCACGTCTCTCCTCTCTCACTTGAACAGCTCTTGGATACCTGTCTTTTCTCCCTGTGGCAATATTTATATTGCACTATACAATTTTCTTCAGATGAACAACTGCAGTTTCTTAAGTTCCAGTCCCAGGTGCTGATTTGGGGTGTTTTTGTTGCATTCCCCCTGAGGATGTGCTGCTGCATGAACTCTCCTGCACTCACCTACCAAAGGTGCGCAGCTGTTTTACATCCCCCTGCTTGGTGGCAACGTATCACGGCCTTGCCAGGAAATGCAACTCGGCACAAACAATGGAGTTTGGTACAGAATAATGATTGCTGCTGCTCGCTGCAGATAAAGGCTGCTTGTGGTGAACATCACGTCTCCGCTGCCACCAGATTTCATCACAGCTGAGCTAATGCTGAGTGCAACCATCCCAGTGCTGCTCCACTCCCTCCCCGGCCTTAAAACTCTTTCCCCCAATTCGCTGCACATCTGCCCTCTATCACTCCTGGCTAGCTTCTCATCCAATTCCTGACCACCTCCTCCTCCTTTTTCCCCTTCCCGTTACACTGATCTTCTCTTAATAAAACCACTCACCTCCCAAAGAGTCTCAGAGCAGACACGTGGCTGTTTCCCCATCCATCACTTTGTTCCTGGTCTCAGTCTCCCTCTCTCATGGACTCCCCAGCTCCTCCCATGCCTGCCCAGGATAAATGCATCATCACGGGAACATTAGTAACAACATTTATCCTATTTGGTCCTATTTACCTACACTGACTAGTCAGCAGGGTGGCAGTTAAGCCAAGTATTAAATATTAAGGTTAAATGCAATAGGCTTCTTAGGAAAAAAAAAAAAAAAAAAGGAATCCTGGGCACACTGTATCTGGAGAGTATTTTTGTCTGGTTTAGCTCTTGGCTTCCTCAGGGCAGGAGCTGCCTGTTAGGGGTTTGTATTGTTCTGAACATGCTGATGGTGTACTACACGCAATTCACAAACAGATCATTTAAGTTAATTAATACAAATAACTCTAATTACAAGCAACAACCAATTAAAACTGCACAGAGGGCATCTCCTGTGCTCTGGTGAGCAGATGAAGTGGAAGAGGACTCTATTGCAAGGCCTTAGGGCTCAGTCCTGCCTTTCCCACGCACTGCATGGCAGGAAGGTTTCCCCCAGAGAGGCTTCGCTAGCAGCCGCCACTGCCAGGTGAAGCTGCTGCTTCTCCTCTCGTCCTGATTATGGTAGCAGCAAATTAAGGCAGTGTTTCACCAGTGATGCTCTCAGTGCCTTAAGAGCAATGCAGAGCCCGGGGATGGCAGGCTGCAGCAGTGATTTTCTTGTTTGGTTCTTGCTAACCCCACAGTACTTCATGCAGCAATTTGTCCATTTCTATGGCCTGGTGGGGCATTTCTGCTGGCCCCTGCAAAGTCCTGGGCTGTGCCTGCAGCATGGGGGCTGCAAGGACCTCTGCAGCTCCTGAGCCTGTGAAACGTTTCATTCCTTACTTCAGCTTATGTCACTTAGGGACAAGCTCTGGTCCCAGCCAGGGTATTCCTTTGCCCTTCCATGTAGGGATTGCAGAATGAGGGATCAAAGCACTGAAAGGATCAAAACATGAAAGCTAGAATAAATGAAGCAATGGGGCTGGAGATCCACTCCTCTAGGATAATTAGCTTTCCCAAGAACAGATAATATTCCCAAATTAAAGGACATCCTGGGACACGGAAACACATCCATGTCATGTGGGAGAGAAGTACTAAGAGAAGGATCAAGGCAAACACAAACACCACTCCCATGGAGGAGATCTCATCAGTCTCTGGCGTAACCACATAACTAGTGCTCTGGTCTCCAGACACCCACTCCTTCCTTCACTTCTCATTAAGAAGCAGATTAAAGGGCTCTCGGTCCTTGTGGCACTGTCACGCTGCTCAGCCCCAGGCTCTTCCAGGAGCACGCTTCCCAGAGCGAGGACTTGGCTCTCGCTCCCCTCCCAGGCCCCGGCAGGGACCTGCCGCCGCCAGCAGCACCCCGGGGCTCGCCCCCCTGCCTCGCTCCGAGCACCCCGCTTGTTGGCGGACCCCTTCCCCCCCGCACTCCTGCAGGGTGACCGCAGCGAGGCGGGGTTCAGGCCTCCCCCAGCCCGCCGAAGCGGGGAGCCCCTGCGCTGCCCCCCCCCGGCCCCGCTCCGGGGG
>VXAA01001568.1:829996-894292 GCA_013399115.1 Anseranas semipalmata | reverse complement strand
CCCCCGGTGATAGGGGTCTGCCTGGGGCATCCCATGCGGTTGGCATATTCCTCACCCCCCCGCCCCGCCCCGCGGTGATGGGGGTCCTGCTTAGGGCATCCCCCCCGCCCCGAGGTGCTGGGGGACGCCCTCAGGCCATCACCCCGCTGTGCCCGGGGTCCTACTCCGGGCACCGTCCCGCAGTGCCGGGGCTGTCCTTTGAGCATCCTCCCGGGGGCGGGGGGGGCTGAGCTGGGTGCACCCCGCCCGGCTGGGCTCGGGGCGTCTTCCCGGGGTGCTGGGGGACCGGCTCCTTGCCCACCCACCAGCCCCTGCCATCCCCATCCCGGGGAGGGAGCAAGCTGCCCCCTTTCCAAAGCAGCAGGGCCGGGTGGGCTCGGGCATCCCAAGAGCAGGACCTGCTTCTGCAGCATTTCCAGAACATGCCTCCTAGCCGATAAACCCCCGGCTGGCAGAGCTGCCTGATGCTTAGGGTACAGGGAGAGACCTTGGGTTTGGGGTCTGCCCTGCACAGCCGCGCTGGCTTTGTGGCTCCTTGGCAGAGGTACTGCCTTGGTGCCCCTGTAAAATGAGCATCCCCTACCCAGTGCTACCACTTGCAAAGCACTTGGTTTCTGGGGAAAAAGATGTGGCATTACAGTGCATTTATACTGCATGATGAACCACTTTTATAATGCCTGTGCCAGAGGGAACATCTAACCATAGCCATACCTGTTTGGGCATTCATCTGTATGAAAAACTCTGCAGCCTCCTTCCTGGCTGACACTGGGGTTGTCTTGCAGAAACCACTTAGTCTGTCTAGACAAGTATGATGAAGAGCAAAGTGCCCAGAGCTGTGAATGATTGGAGCCTGGCTATCTCTGCAGTGTTACGGTTGTTGTACAGCGCTGATAGGTGGTGTGCTCTTCTTCTGGGCACCTTTGGGTCTTTCGTTACCAAATGCACAGGAAATAACCAGTAGACCATGGAGGTTTGTTGCACGTAAGAGCAAGGGAAGAAGAATGTAGCTAGCCCTTCATCACATGTGTGCATGGGAGAAACATCACAGAAAGTTTAACCAGATTAAATGAACGGAGGAAATCACAGACCACCAAAAATGACAAATAAACAGGTGATGGGTGGGAAGTGGGGGAAGGGTGCATACCTTTGTCTTCCCTTCTGGAGAGTAGCACAGAAAGTTCATTAATATTTGTGTGGCACTTAGAGATCCTTAAATAGAAAGCACTAAAAAAAAAAAAAAGTAACATTATGTATGAGCATAGAATAAATAAAATCCTTAGGATAGAAGACAAACTATGGATAATGCGTGTCCTTAATACATATTCATATGAAGTAGAGAGTATTGAAGAGAGCAGGCTTTAACATAAAACAAAATCAAGGGGAAAGCGGATGTGTAAGTGTTCTTAAATACTCTGCAAGCA
Source organism: Anseranas semipalmata (assembly GCA_013399115.1). NCBI lineage: Eukaryota > Metazoa > Chordata > Aves > Anseriformes > Anseranatidae > Anseranas > Anseranas semipalmata. Next base: position 892,871 of record VXAA01001568.1, on the reverse strand, counting down.
TCCGACTCCATCTTAGGTGCTTAATGACCTTTACAAATCTAGTCTTTAATACTGCAAACCTTTCTGCATGTGGGCTGTCCATCTGACTTGTCCAACAGTCCAAGTAAATTCACGAGGAAGACTCAGGTGAGGACGAACTTCCAGGACTGAGCCTTGCGGCAATAACGCATCGATCACAGTTACAGTGTGTCAGGTAGGCTCTCCTCCCAGTAAATGCACGTGTGAATCCCTGAAGGTTTCCACAGCTCCAGGAATGACTCATTTTCAGCGAGACCACACAAAGCATCTGTTTCAGAGTCACAAGCATATTCTAGAGACATGACACATAAATATTACTGGGATCTGGCTGCATATGAGGCCAGAAGGTTTTTATGTGACATTATGGATGGGAACACACAAAAATCTGATTAAATGTTTGGTGGCCATTGAATGCAAAGGGAACAGAAGATGCTACAGTTCCTTGTGGGTACTAGAACGGGGCTGAATCAGGCCCAGGGTGTATTTGCTCTGTGAGCAGAGGAGATGGATTCAGAGAAGTGCTGAGCATCCCACAATTCCTCCCCAGCAGTTTTCCCTTTTCAGGTCTGAACAGGGCAAAACAGATTTGTTCTGACTCCGGGAGCTGAGCTTACTCAGTATGCAAAGCCTTGGTCTGCGCAAGGGACAGTGTTTAGGTCCTTGAGGAAGGAGCTGGAATAGTGAGAACTTTATTTGTACCGGGGTTAAATGCTCGCACTCCGTGTCCACTCTGTCCCGTTGCGCTGGACTTTCTTACCCACTGAGTGTTCAAGAAAAATCTCTTGGTATACATGTCAGCAAACAAATAGATAAAATTCCTTTCTAGCTGTCATCTGTGTTATACGGGGAAGAGGGAATGCTCTAGGAGTAGCAGATACCTATTGCAAATCTCAGGAAAAGAGCTATTAAGCAACTAGGGCATGTGTTGGTAATTAGCTAATGCTTGTTCTGTTTGCTCTGGGCTTTTCATTGCTGTTGACTGGCTATGAATTTTCTGCACTACCACTGCTTGTTTACAGTATAGCACCTAACTTAAGCAATTAATCAGTTTTAACACACTCTGCTAATGTCCTTCTGACATCTGAAGAGCCCGGTTAAATGAGTCTGTCTCTAAATACTGCACAAGAGCCGAGAGGGGAAGAAAACAGAATGAGCACAGCCTGCAGTGAATGTGTGAGAGTCAGAGATAGAAATGACTTACAGTTGACTTAGAAAACAAATAACATTAGAATGACCAACTTTTATTTATATATAACATATATTATATATATTATATAATATATAACTTTATATATATAAATATATATATATATGCAATCTATACAATATTAGGATGACATTTCATAAAACACCAAATAAATCCATTTTGTACTGGGGGCTCTTTTCTGGACCATGCAAAACAGATTCTCTGCACACAAGACCATTTCTGTCTTGTCGGACTACCCCAAGTGAACTCACACTGTATGGTATTGCCTTGGCTTTTGAGAATTACGCTGTTATTGTCATCCCCAAGCATATCTATCTAAGAAAGTAATGTCAATATAATAGAGAATAAGTGACATACATATGAATTACAAAAAGAATAATTCATAGGTAATTTTCAATTACAGGGAATAATTTATAGGTGCCTGATTTGCGAAGAGAATAATTTATGAGTAACCTGAATTGCACATAAAAGCACTTGCAGGTTAGTGTAATAAAGGAAGTATATTAGCTGCTCAGTCGTCATGTGTTAATACACACACGACTATTGGGGGCTTTTCTTGTGTAAACACCCACCGTTAAAAAATCCTCCAAATTCCACAGTGAAAGGACTTGTAGAATATGCCCATTTGATCAGAAACCTCTGTAAGTTACCACAAGCCACACATGGGGCCCCCGTTGTCCTTGGAGATCCTGCCTCACTGCACGTACCACGGGCAGAAAGGCCACCACGGGGTTCCTGCAATATGAGCATTGGAAAAGGCTCTCCCCACCAACGGGCAACAAGGGGTTAAGTGCCAAGACCTTTGGGTTGTGTCACCACTGCACGGCATGGATGCAGTAGTGTATAACATGAGAAATACGAATAACAGAAAAGAGAGGATCATCTCTGCAGACTGGAGAGCTGATGGGACTAGGATTAGCCAGACTCCAGAGGGAGAATTACCACTCTTGCACCGAGGCTGGCGCAGTGCAATCCAGCATCTGTGCGTGCTGTCCTTGAGGTCCCAATGCACCAGGTTTGGTTTAGGATTCCTGGCAGAGGCTGGCTCCTTCTTGCCCTGCTAGGGACCCTGCAGGGTGCCAGGGGGGCACAGTCTTATGTTTCCTACAATGATGGACATCTCTCCTCCATGTGATCCAATAATAAGGTGTTCCTAATTTTGCAAAAAATGTAACATTAGCAAATAACTGCAAGTAGGAATAACAAAATTCAGATTGGAAGTAGGATGTTTTTTTCTAATGGCAAAAGTAGAGAATGACACATGAGTGGACACAGTGTATGTCTCCACTTTCAGCAGATCTTTAAATAGTTATAATTTTGCTTAAAGGATTTCTTCAAGTGCAACTACAAGTTAATGGCCCTTTAAATAATAAGAATTACTTTCTCCTCCTCAGGACTTGCTAATCAAGTCCTATGGCTTGTCATTGACCAAGAGGTCAAATTAGTTGCTTTTTGCTTTAAAGACATAATGTCTTCTTCCTGAAGTGCATCTGGATGCATCGGTGCTTCCACTCCTTCATCACTACCTTTGCATCTTAAAAATTGAGGGGGGAAAAGGATGCCCATCTAAGCTAAAGTGCCATTGTGTCCTGAAGCACTGCATCAGAGCTTTATACACGGCATCCTCAACATAAGAACTAAAAATTACAAAGCCCTTTCACACTACTTCAGTTAATGAAACAGCATATCCATATATTAGATCAAGCACAAATACTATCTACTACAGTTAATGTTGTAAAACACTTTCTTTTCTTTTAAACTGCTACAAGTGTCCATAAAATTTTTCTGAAGCATTGATTTTTTCCAGTGAAGGATTTAGAAAACCTTGTTAAATAGAAGTAATGGTGTCGGATGTGGAGAATACAATGGGTTGCTGCTATCTTGTTGGAAGCAAAACCCAAGTGCCCAGGAGGAGGAGGCATGCATTGCTTCAGACTGTACATTGCAAGTGAATTCCTGCCCTTCAGCTTTCAAGCCACTAAAGCATGGACATCCTTGGGCATGTTGGATGCTCACAAAATGCCCATGCTCATAGCGGGGAGTGTCTGGTGCAGGGTGAATGTCCCCATTTAGGAAGCCTTGGGAAACAATGTATATCCCATGTCTTTGGGTATGCACTATATTTCATGAGGGAGCCTGGGGGAACACATGCTAAAAGACTGTGCGCTCATTGTATTCGTTGTTGCATACATTCACTACTTGCTACTTCCCATTTAGAAAATAAAAGAAAAAAAATTCTATTCATTCCCTAACCAACTCCTCCTCCCGCATCCCCATTCACTCACCAGGAAGTGCTGATGAAAGCAGCTCCTGCTTCTCAGACAGCTTTGACAAGATCACTCACAACCTGGACCAAGCGCAAAGCCTCTGCTTGATTTCCATGGGAGCAATAGGCAGGCAGTGGCTCACACATCCTCGGTGATTTTAACATTGCTAATAGTTTCCCGGTGTAAGTTCTGCATATGACCAGAAAAATGATGCTTGTATTTAAAGTTTGCACAGAACAAATGAAATCTTGGCACTACTAGAGCCCAAGGCAAAAATCCTGATGACTTCAGTAGGGTTGGAATGTCCCTTCACCCTCTCAGATTTGGAAGCAAGTCGGAAGTGTAGAGACTTTGGTGACAAAGTACAAAACAACCTCATGCGTACTCTTGTTGCTACTTGTAAAAGCCAGCAGAAGCAACATGGATGTTTTGGGGGCAATAAGAAGAGGTTGCTGAGAAAGCATCACAGATTTTATTTCTAAATTTCCACTGGATTAGGGCCCTTGTGCTACTTCAGATCCCACTGTGCTGTCAGGCTTTAATGCTAGCGAAATACAAAGCTTGCAAAAATAAAAGAAAACTGCTTACCTGCTCCCTCTCTATGTGATATACCCTTAGCTCCCAAAAAGATCATACAAAAAGAGTCTTTTTTAAGGACTGCTTATACATACAAATATCTTCCCAAGGGTTAGATGTAAAGAAATTCAATATTAATTTTAATGGGCTGCCACCTTTTATGGTGGAACGACCAGAGCCATCTCTGCATAACTGAGGAAAGAATTTGGCTCCTGTTGGTACTCAGTTAAACATTGAATTCACTGTTATATTGCTGTCCTCAGGGGCCACTGACTGGCACTTACCTGACAGAGCTGGGCTGTAGAGCTACTTAAATTACAGACTTAACCTGTTCCTTCTAAAAATATTTTTCCTTTTTTTTTTTTTTTTTTCCTGTGATTGCATAATGCTGTTACAATGGTGATGGTCAGCAGCTGATACATGTACTTATCCACCCAGAAAGCTTGTCTGGTTTCTTTTAAACTAGTATTAACTTGCCTAATAGAAAATAATACTTCTTCCTAGAAACTCTGTGCTTTTGGGCATATATACCTGTATTTTTCATTTTGCTGTACACAGGGGGAGCACTTACCTGTAGTAGGCAGCTTTACCCAAAGCACTGCTGCAAAATACTTGAGTTCTGCTTGGCATATCTCCTTACAAAAATTAATGTCTTCAGTAGAATCCAGACGTAGGACAGCCATAGGGGTAGTACTTTGTTTCCTCGATTTCTTCCCTTTGTCTGAGGTATCTACTGGAATTTCTATTGGTGCCTAAATTGCAATGGGAAATAGGTGCCTGACTCCTGCTGCTGGCCTTAGAAAGGACCCTGGAAAGGGTGTTTCCCAGATGCTATGACTTGATTTCTTTCTGCTGCAGGCTTTTATTTTCTCTTCATTTACCACTTTAACATCGTTCCCTCATTTAGCATTCTTGATGTTAACACGGTGTGACAAGAAGCTGCTCATGAGGTGACATGATGGCAGCGGGCCCATGCATGTCTCACTAGAGAGGCAGAGCAGCAGCACAAGTCCCACACACCATGTCCCACCTGCAGGTCAGGCTGGCCAAACCTCCCCAGACCTTGCAGCCTGACAGCAGCACTGCAAGCCAGCAGATGTCCCAAGTCTATGCCTAAGGGTGAGGATTAAAGCTGTTAGAGGAAATTGTCTACAGGGAACAGCTGCTGTTGTTGGTGTCAGGTAAGTCAGAAGTTTAGGCTTCTGGTAGATAAATAAAGACCAAGATCTACCTCTTCTCTTTTCCTACCATGCCTACTATGCCTTTGAGAGCCCCAAGCAAAAAGGGGTGGCACCTTTCAACAATGAGGGCTAGTGCAGCCAGCTGTACAACGCAGATATTTACCACATTACTGGGACTTTGGGATCGAGAAAAATTAAAAAAAAAAAAAAAAGAAATCAAACCATCTGATTTAATCCAGACGTGGTAGCAATAATGAGGCTATGCATTCTTGAGCACCATCTACTGGTACATTGTCCATAAACGAGAGGCACACGCAGATGTAGGGCACCCTGCAACAGCTACGCTCACATAAATGCACAGGGCTCGTGGCCAGCACTAAGCTCGGCATTTACAAGCTCCCGGTCAAACCTTACAGCTGGGATCCTGGGGCAAACTGCTCTGAGAGTGAAGCTCCAGGGGGCTTGCAGGTCCCTGGTGCTGATGGTTGCATCTGCTCCTGCAGGCAGTGCCACAGCCTGTGGGCCTCTCCGCAATGCTGCAGTGCAAACATGCTCAGGAATTCAGCTTCGGGCCCCGGGCTCTGAAGGATGCGCTGATCTCAACCAACCCAGCCCTGCAGGAGCTCTATGCCAAAGCTTTCTCCAGGGCAGAGAAGTTGTTCCTCTCCGAAGCCTACAACCCGCAGCGAACGCTCTTCTGCACGCTGCTCATCCGGACGGCTTTCGACTGGCTCCTCAGCCACCCCGATGCCCCCGAGGACTTTGAAACCTTCTATCACGCCATGCTGAGGAGGAAGCAGAGCTTCTGTCGAAAGCACATTTACCTGCAGCCTATAGGTAATGAGGTGTCTCCTGGAAAAGTGTGGGAGGGAGGTGGTACCCAGTGCTACTAACCCATCAGCCTCTTCTAAGGACTAACCTGTGGAAGTGAAGTGAAGTCTGTAACACCAAAGGCTCTGGCATGTCCCCGTTCCAGAGTCACAAGTCATGATGACAACCACCAGTATAGCTCCCTGCTAAATACCATGCGTGCCCTTGGGTGAGACTTGCTAGGAATATATGTATGCATACATACATATGTATATATGTAAACCAATGCTGGATAAAACAGCATTTCTGGAACTCCATCCCTGCCAGTTCATGAAAAACAAGCAGCCCCCTGTCCCCAGGTTAATCTTTCTGCACTGCTTATCTCAGAGATAAGCTTCCTAGCACATCTGCTCTGCTATGAGAGAGACCACCAGTTCTCAGGGTGACCCTCTGAAAGAGCCCCGTTTTCTCCATACCTATACAACAATCTAGAGTTGGCTGCCCCATCCCAGAGTAAGCAATTAACTTCAGGACGAGCCTGCCTGCCTTGTACCCAGCCTCTGTGGCCGGCCCCACAAAACCCCTTCAGAGCCGGTGGTTCACCCTGACGCTGGAGCACTGATACCACAGCTTCTCTTCTCAGACCTAATCGAAGGGCCTGCCGGGCTCTCGCTGCTGGATTCCCTCCAGAGCTGCGTCGAGTCCTTCTTCCTGGGTCTCCGTGTGAAGTGCCTTCCCTCCATTCCCATCTCTTCGATCCACTGCTGCTACCGCCACAGCCAGGACTCGGACAGGGTGCAGCTACACGCAGGTAAGGACCCGGGAGCGTGCTGACACCAGCCTGGCATGCTGGCACGAGCCCTCCCTTAGGAAATGCCTGACATATCCCTTCATTGCCTGCGCAGGGAGGGGACGAGGAAGGGAGTGAAAAGGGAGAAATCCTGTTCCCATGGAAAACCCAGAACTATGAAGCTGGAAACAGGAATAAAAATAAAGTGACTTTCATCATATTTTCCTCTGCTGTTTGTATTTTTCAGCACTGTTATGTTTAGATCCAGCTCGGATCAGCTCTAGGGGAAGGCGCTGTAGATCTCACGTGGGCTGTTCTCCCACCTCCTGTCCAGAGCCAAAGTAAATCCATGGCCTGGGTGGTGCAGGTGGGGAATTCAGCGGCCTTTCATGTTCGGAAATCTGGGTTCAAGTGTCACACAGCTCCCCAGGGAGACGGGTCCATCAGCTGCCAAACTCGCGCTGCACAAACGCCCACCCGGAGCAAGCTGCTCGCAGGTAGCACGGGCAGCGCCTGCTTGGTCTGGCCCTAGTGCCACGGCCGTGAGGCTGCTCCAGAGCAGCTCTGAAATGCCCGTGGGGAAGTTCTGGTCGTTCCAGGTGCTCATTTCCACAGGTCGGTGCTGAATTCATCTACACCTCTGCCCTTAGTTCTGCTTAGCTTTAACGCTGTGCTCAGCACCACTTGCAGAAACAGGTCTGTTTATACTCTGATTTGAGAGGATGGGCTGCACAGCTGCGATTCTCCATCTGAGACACTGAGTCCAGCAGCTCTGCCTAGCTGGGGCTTGGATTACATGCTCCTTCCTGTTAGCAGGGGGAATTCTGGCTCTTGCATGCCTTCCAAGGATGCTTCGTTTTAATGACCATCTCTCCTGTGTTTGTCCAGATGGGATCCTGAACTTCCTGAAGAACAACAAGCCCATGGATGCTCTGTGTGTCCTTGGACTCACTCTGTTGGACCTTTACCCATGTGAGACCTGGAGCTTCACATTCAGCAAATTCCTGCCAGGACAAGGTGGGATTGGTGTCCAATGATCTCCTAGCACAGGGAGTGAATAAGGCAGCACCGTACCAAAAAGCCTTCCCTGGGAAACTAGAATAGCCAAATCTTATACTTAATTTTTTTTCACTCCCTGATGAGATGAACTGGTTTTGCCCAATTTAACACTGGGGACTCAGGGCTCCTGATCCAGGGCTCTACTTTAGGCAAAGGTAACCAAGGTGCTGCAGACCTTGGAAGCATGTCTTATCATGCTCGGTACAAAGGTGCTAAACTGGACTGCGCTATCACAGCTTTCTTTTCATGCTGCCTAAGCTGAGAGACAGTCACAAGCTTACATGCGCCTCTCTTTACAGAAGTGGGAGTCTGCAGCTTTGCCAGATTTTCCGGGGATTTCCCCCATGCTAGCTGTAGCAGCTTGAATCCACTCGTGCAGAAGGAGCAGTTAGGCCAAGTCAGCAAGGAAAGCAGAGACCGGACCTTGCCGTTCAGTGCTCAAGAGATGGTCCAGTGCTGTAAGGTAGGACCAGCAAATTCCTGCACCCCCATATTTCTTGCAATGTGGGGTTTCATACTTCAGGCCTGGGCATAATCCACCTCTCAGCCCAGTGAAGCCTGAGACTCTGCTCATGCACAAGTCCACGCACTTACACAGTTCTAAGCAGTTTGCATCTCAGTGCACTATGTAGATACCTCTTAATCCCCTTGCCACTGGAGCAAACCACAGCATCAGCTGCACACAGAGGCTACAGAACTTGCTTGATGTCACAGCAACACTGGGACAACTGCCCAGCTCCCAGGCTCCTGCTTGGGACACCTGAGTCTTGCTTGTCAGGAGATGTGCAGGCAGTAGGATCTGTTAGCTGATGGAGTACTCAGAGATTCATCTGAATATCTAGTGGTGTTTTGTGTCAGCTAGTGGATAGCTGGGCAAGCGCATCTTTCTCAGGCACTGGCATCCATAAGGGAAGAGGACCAGGCACTAACACTTGTCCCACCTGCTGACACGGACAGATGAGAAAAATACATTAGACAAGTCTGCACATATATTTATACACAGATGTCTTAAGTCCCATCCATCTCCAGCACATCTTTTGTGAGCGCTCTCACCCCTCGCCCTGTGCCCAGCGCTGCTTCTAGCACTTCTCACAATGCTGGCCCACGCGGAGCATCCACACCAACGCTTTCAATGCTACTTTTCTCTCTGCTTCCCCTTGTGTTTGCTCAGGACATTCTAGTCTGAGGTCTCTTCCTGTAGTAATTTCAAGTGCAATGAGGTGGCAGTGGGAGGAGGAGAACCTTCCATCCTCAGCCTTCCCGCAGCTGCCAGTTCCCCAGGCAGTCGCGCCTGGCCAGCTGACTCCAGCTTTGCTTTTGCTTTGGCACAGACATTCTGCTTTGGAAGGACCCAGATCTGTTATTGCTAATAACTTCTTACAGATTTCTCGCATGGACCATGCTGCTCTTTTCAGACCCCACTGGGACTGATTTTCTCCTTTTTTTTAAAAAAAAAAAAGAAAAAAGAAAACCTAACACTCTGCTCTTGGGGAAGAGAGCACCGGCAGCACTGCTGCAGAGCTCTGAAACACTACCTACGGGGTCTTCCCACAGCTGCTTCTAAAAAACACATGCAGCCCTCCTCCACCACACAAACACGGGTGCTGGGGGGCCTGGGAAGAAGGGAGCAGCGTTCCCCTTTCACCTCGGAAAAGCCGAGGATGGAGGATGGCTACGGCTGAGCTGGTTGGACTGCTGGAGCGGTGACGGGAGAGGAGGGGGGCAGAGGAAGCAGGAATGACCGTGTGCTGCTGTGATTTTTGCTTTTCCGACAGGTGACGTGTCATGAGATCTGCCACCTGATGGGCCTGGGGACGTGCCGCTGGCTGCAGTGCATCATGCAGGGCGCGCTGAGCCTGGACGAAGCCCTGCTGCGGCCGCTGGAGCCCTGCCCCATCTGCCTCCGCAAGCTGCAGTACGTCGTGGGCTTCAAACTTGTCGAGCGCTACAGGGTGAGCGACAGAGCCACCTCCCCTCCTGCAGCAAGGGGCACGGCTGTCAGGCCGTGTGCCCCAAACCACGGTGCTAAATGCGCTGTAGCAGTGCGTTAAATGCAGGTGCTGCACTCGGTGCAAGTTTCTAGGAGAGCAGCTCGTGCCTAAACATGGGGGCGTGTTGTACACATGGTCAGTGGCCAATTTAGCCCTTTACACAGGCTCTAGAGCTCCTGGCTGGTGACAAGGGCAGTGCAACAGCCCTACCGCATTTTCCTACTCCCCAGAACAAGGCAGGGAGACCAGACAGAGTTGAAGCCAGAGCAAGTTGTGTCCAGAGCGGCAGCGATTCCCACGTCTTTCCCCTTTCCCCTTTCCTGTGTGCCAGCGTGGTTTTCTACCTCTCTGGGGCTGCTGGTATCACAGAGAAAATAGGTGGGGAACGTAATTGCAGTTCCTCTGTTTAGTGATATGAGAAAGGATCCCAAATTATTACCCCCTAATAACTGGAGAGTCCCAGATTCTTCTCTCCCACCCATAGAACTGCTAACACCACATATGGACACCATCAAGAACAGTGCTAACACTCCCATAGCTCTAGAAAGGGTTTTCTGCCTCTGATGTCTAAAAAGCTGGATTCGGTAGCCAAACGGCTAGCAGAATCTCACAATTCTCATTCTGTACCCTATCTTCTTGGTTGTTATTCCTGTCTGACAAGCACCATGTTCAGAGACAGGATTTTCTCCAGCTGCCTGTTTTGAAGTCTATGGGTTATATTTGTGACAAGATGCATGCAGAATGAGAACGGAGACACCCCTATTTTCATTCAGCTTGGAATCAGATGCACAGAAGCATGTCAAATCATGTGGGGGAAAACATGCTTGCGTGGTTTTGCTGCTTGCCCGCCTGTCTGTGTGGTGTTAGACCCGCCTGTGGCCGTCTGGTGCTTGCTTCTGCCTGAGAGGTGCCCAAATTGCCCAGAGCACCAGAGGAATATACTCTGGCTTATTTAAATACCTGACCTGCCAGCATCCAGCTATGGCTCTCTAGAAGAGAACTGCTGTTTGTATTAAGCTCTTCTAGAAAACGCTTTTCCTTTACACCTGCAGAAAGCACTGTAATTGGCTCGACATCCCCTGGCGACAGCAAACACAAAGCTGAAGAAAGGCCTCGCTTGCCAAACATCGCATCTGCTTCCCTGACAGTGAAAGCTCAGCTAGATACAGTACAAGCTTGCATGAGACAGTTGTGATTATCTCTGTAAGAGGCTTTGCTGCTGCATTGAGAAAGGAGATAGAAATGCCAGAGATGAATTCAATAGTTAAGGCACTCTCTGTAAAGGGAGCACAGAGCATTTGAAGACAATATCAGATCAGAAAACAAAGTTGCTTGCAAAGTATATTTTGGGAGGTTGTGGCTGGCCAAGTGCTAGTCTGAAGTCACATCTCCCTGTGGAGAACAAGCGAGAATCCCCACCTGCCACAGAGCAGCCCCAGCCGGTCACAATAAATACAGGAAATGCCAGACACAAAGCTGTTCCTCCCCAGGAGCAGGTAACGCTGCTAACGTCTGCAACTGAGACAAGATTGCAGGCAGAAGAGCACGTGGGACAGGAAACCAGTCCTTATGTAGGAGGATGAGCCCTTCAATTTATTTATCTGAGCTGCACTCAGAAACATACTCCATGTTGTCATCGCAGCTGCTTACTCCGCAATGAATGGTCTTGAAAATTGAAAGCAAACCAATTCTCATTGCACTTCCCCACCACAACCAACATTTCCACCTGCTGCTTCTGCAGCATCCCAGGCTGTTGTGCACATAGTGCCTACATCAGATTGCGGTGTTTGCAATGGCCACACTGAAAAACAAAACAAAACAAAACAAAACAAAACAAACCCACCGGCGCTCGAGCTGCCCTTGGAGTTTGGCTTAGCAGCATAGGACAGCTGTATCCTTGCCATGGTGTTAACTGCAGTTTCTGCAGCCTTTGCAAGTTCACTAGCTAGGGTGCAAATACTGGTTTACCAAAGCTAAACCACTAGTCTTTGAGGACTGGAGCCTGGCTAAGGACAATGGTGATGCTTTAAGTCTAGCTAACACTGCAGAGACCCGTGCCCTAGAGTACTGTTATTTATTCTCCGTGGGCTGGCTGCATTAGCACGGCTTAGATGTGCTCCCAGACACAGCGTGGCTGCCCTGCTGATGGGGCATGGTAGCAGTGCCATGGTACGGGGGCTTGAAAAACTTCCAGCGCCACCATTGGAGTCCCCTGAAGTGTCAGACCCCAGATTCTCAGTCTTGCGAGATTTAAGAGACACAAAATCCTGGGCTGTTTGCAGCTTCCAAATAGCTCTGCTGTCCCCTTCCCCAGTCTGGCTCCTATTGCAGCTTCTGGTGCATTCTTTGTTTTTTAAACCCAGAGGGAGGGAAGGGCTATTGGAGGTGGGATGAGGCAGGAGAAAAGTGGTCCCTTTACATTTTTCCTTGCCCCAGAGGGAGGGGGCAGGGCAGACTAACTTAGCTGAAAGAGTCCATTTTGCTCTTGTATGAAATTCTTCCCTGAGGCTTCATGCACAGACTGAAATGAGAAACAGGGCCGATTTCTCCCACCCACTCAATTTGAGCTCTTTATCTTTCCTGTCACTTGCCTGAAGAGAGAGCAATAGAGGCAGCGAGGGGGAAGGGAGAAGGGGGATGCTCTGGCAGAAGGCAGCTCTGTACTGCTGCAAGTTCCGTGCCCACTTCTCAAACACGACAGCGCTGGGCTCACTGGTGCACACACGGACCCAGCACAGCGACCGGCGCGCTGGGGCCACAACTCAGGTTAACGCCCTGTAGCTGTCACCACTGTCTTTTCCAAAGCAAGTGCAGAGCTTTGCGAAAAATATCAGCTGGGAGCTGCAGAGAGTAAAGATGAGGAAATAGGCCACAAGGATGTGAAAAAGCTGAAAAACACACAAAAAATGCCAACAAGGCAGACAGGGAGATCACCTTTTATCCAGTGATGACTGGAGCAGTGATTCATTCCCCAAAGCATAAGGAATAAATGTGCCAGAAGCAACCCACTATATGCCACATTGTAGCGTTTAATATTTAAAAAGGAAATTGTCTCAGACATTTTCCTTTCATTAATTCTTTCCCGGAGCCTGGCCTTCCAACTTGTGCATTTCAGCTCACAAGGGGCAGAGCTATTCCTGGGAATACAACACACATTACCACAGGAGTTAACAACACGATGAAACAAAATTCTTCACCGCTATCTCAGGAGCTTTTATAGTGACACAGCTTCCTCTAGGGAGGCACTGGTTTGGCTCTAGCAGAAATCACATGCAGACGTGGGGGAGTGAATTTGTGCCATTTTTCTCCTGCCATCTCCAATAATAAAGCAAATCCGGTCCACATCTAACGGGGCCAGCTCTGCCACAGACACTGACTCCAGGAAGACAGGAGCAAGCCCCTGCTTTGCAGGGTAACCATGAGCTGCCTGAGCTCGTGTTCTCCTGGCAGAGAGCACCGTAGCATCTCAAGCTGAGCCACCTAAGATGGCTAGGTTTACCCAAAAGCACTGGGAAAGGCGTACCTGTTTTCTCTCATTCTCTAAAACGACACCTTTCCCTTCTCGTCACAGAAGCTCTACGCTTGGACACAGACCGTGCTGTCCACGTGGCCACGGCAAGAGTCTGCAGACCTGTCGGCCTCCGAGGACATCCCTCCGTTCAGCTCCGACTCCGGGATGTGCTGCGAGAACGACTCGGAAGCGGTGACGTCCCTGTCCGAGCCGCTCACACCAGACACGTGCAGCCAGGCCCTGTCCATCGGCCAGGAGCTGGAGCAGGACGAGCAGCCGTGCTCGCTGGCGGAGGCACACGGCCGGCCCCACCTCGCCGGGCCCGCCAAGGCCACAGATGTCGTTAAGGATTACGAACTGTGGCTGGAGACGTGCATCGCTGCCCTGGAGAGGAACGTCTCCGAGGAGGAACTGGCTCAAGTAGACAAGGCTGTGGATGCCCTGGCCAAGTGGGAAATGTTCACAGGACAGCTGCCCGCTATGAGGAAGGACCTGCCCTTTGCTAGGGACAACACCGGGCTACGGAAAGTTCTCGGAGACAAATTTTCCTCCTTGAGGAGGAAACTGAGTTCCAGAAAACTGTCCAAAGGGGAATCATCTCCTCATCGTTGGCGGTGGGAGGAAAACTAGCAAGGGTCTGCCTTGGGATGGGCCAGCTTTGCTCCCACAGCTTTGGTTGCATTACTGTCCTGCTTCTGACCTGTCTCAGCACAAGTTGTTGCTATCAGAGAGAAGCAGGAACTCCCCCCCAGGAATAAAAGGTGTTTCTTTTTTCTGAGATTGCTAATATCGTTTTGACGTGATCAGTTCTTTGGTAAGGGTTTTCCTGTGCTGGTCTAAGCCACAGCGTGACTCCAAGCTCCTGTGTAGGCACTTCATTTTCATGCTGTATTTCATTTGGTCTGAAGTCAGCCAGGAAGAGGTCTATGCTAAACACTAAACAAGTTCACACAGAAGCTTGGGCCATCTGAACAAACAGATGCAAATTAAACCAGGGCAGCTCTCTTCCGTACTCAGAGCTCTCCCCTACTTAGCATTTCTGTCTGGCGCACAGCTATTCTTCCTCCCTCTCCTTCCCCCCCCAAACATCCATCTCTATTCCGGTCGCTGCCCGTTGGCTGGAGGTTGAGCCTAGCACAGGAGCACAGCCGCTGCCGACAGACCGCGGCTACGAGCAAGGGGGAGATGGAGGTGGATGGGCTCAGAAGTGGCCTTGCAGCTCGTCCGCCTTAAAGAACAGCGTTCGTGTGACAGCTGTGTTTTGGCGCACGCTCAAGGGGATCTCCAGAGCTGCTTCACTTCAAAGCCAGGCTTGGAGCCGTGAGCTAGAACTACTCACATCCTCTGCAGATTGGCACTGGAGAGANAAAAAAAAAAAAAGAAAACATTCACACACACATTGATTATTAACTTAAAAAGGGGAACTACACATGCATTCCTCTCCCTGCCTTGAGAAGGCAAAACCCCATCCCTTTTGCTCTTCTCTGCTCCATAAGTCACCCAGTGGAAAGGAACGGGTGCTGTGCTGGCCCCGGGAGATGCTGAGCCTGCCTTCCCACTGCTGGGGCGTGCCGTGCCCCTCCAGCTATTTATGGAGGGAGCTCAAGAGGCCCTGTAATAGCAGCACTCCGGGGAAGGCTGACCCTCTCCATCCCCAGCTTGCTCAGGCCACAGCACTGATAACGCTCCCTACAGCTCGCAGGGACACGGCCACGCTTCAGATTTCCCCCGTCTAAAAATATCTTTGAATTAACAACTGCAAAGGACAGGAAAGCAGGTAGGTCCGGTTCAGCTGGGGGGAGAGAGAGGATATTTCCCTCAGAGGAGCTAACAGTTTGGGCTTTCCACAGCGTTTGCCCTGTGCACTGTGAAGGCAAGAGGGCCTAAAGCCCTGCAGTAACCCTGCAATGCATTTTTGGGGTAGGAAGGGAGAGAATCGGTGGAAGACATCCGAGAAAACCTTGAGATTTACTTGTGCAGGTAAGTAGAAAAGATTTTGTATTAATGCAGCTGGATTCAAGACACACAGGCAACTTCACTTGAGCATGATTCATACAGGGAGAAAAAGGGAGTTCCGACTTCAGGGCTGGCGATGGCAATTCCTGGAAACGCTTTTTCCAGGCCACACGCCCGGGCCCAGCGCAGCAGGGCCGCTGCTGCCGCCCTCTCCTGGTGCCTCCGAGGGGTTCTCAGCCACAGCATCCTGCCCTGCAGCAGACATTCCCCGAACAAATCCTACCGGAATCACAAATCCATGTACTGCCGCACGCTTGCTCATGTGTTGCTTTAACAGCTTTGCTATTTTAAGCAACAGCTTACTTTTTTGTTTGCTCTTACTTGATTCCGTAGTGAATCATTGGGCTGAACTTTAGAAACCTTCCCAAAAGATACCATAAACTTGGGACGACAATATTGCCTAAGGGAGAGAAGCAGCTTTCTGACATATTATAGACTTGCATTAGCTCTGTTGTCAAAGCACGAACTTCTGCTGAAGAGCTGTTGCTTACCAATAAAAGACATTTCTGATACTGCCAGTGACAGAACCACCACTTACCAGCTCTGCTTGTCCAGAACAAAGCAGTGAGCTCGGCAGTCCACCTCCTTGGGTGGGCAGCTCAGCAGGGCCCACAGGTCAGGTGCAACGCAGGCAGCAAGCGGCTGTTACGCTTCCAAGCCCTTCGGCAGGTGGAGGAGAGAAATAGCTCTGAGTGCTGCTGTTCCCTGGGGATGTGAAGGCTGCAGTGCCCAGGAGCTTCTGGTCAGACTCACAACACAGGCGCACAGAGTTGTAGCAATTGTCCAGAGCCAACAACATTCAAGGAAAGCACAGGGAACAAAACACATCGGGGAGTAGTACTTCACATTTACATTACAAAGCCTACACCAGTGTGAGCAAGGACCCTCTCCTTTCTCCCCAGTGGGTAACCTGGCTTGCAGAGGTGCGATGTGACTGGCCAAGGCGACACAGAAAAATCCAGGTGGTAACCAGGACTAAGGCACAAAGGCACCATTCCTATTCTGTCCTGCACATACCAGAGTTGTAGTGGGGCAGAAAACAGCTGACAGAAGAAAAAAATATATCAAAGGTAAGCCCCTGAATAAGATTCCCTGCACTTTAAGCAGCAGTCATACTATCAAATAAAGCAGATGTCTGAGGAGAGGCTTCTACATGGAACAGTGTGGGAACGGCAGCAAAACTGCAGCTAATAAGCTGCTGACTCAGCTGTGGAACTGAAATACAGGTGAGATGCTTCGAAGGTCAAGCTGTAAAATCAGCAGGAAGTAGTAGAGTACTCTACGTACTACATATACCCAGAAGTTGCTTGCTAGTCATTAGCAAAGATCAGGGAGCTGGTTACCAGTGGGCCAGGAACAGAGATTTAGGGTTTGGAAGGCAGTGGGCAGGAGAACATAGGTGTTATGTTAAGCAGCCCCTCAGGTAGTTTGTTGGGCCTCCTGCAGGAAGATGGGCAGCAAGAGGAGCAAAGTACCAGCAGCTGGCACCAGAGCTGCCCCAGGCACAGCACGGGGCTCTGGCAGGCAGCCTCCCCCCACAGCCCCGGGAAGGCAGCACCTTGGTCCCCCCACCTCCTGACCCATGGGCATCTTGCTGCGCTGACGGATGGGTGATCTGGAAATGACTTCTGCACGTTACCTGGCTGCTGCCTTCAGGAGACGCCCAACAGAACCAGGTAACCCCCTCCTGAAGCTGCTGTTATCTTCCAGGTAGCGATCCCTACGGCAATGGTGCAACATGGATTCACGGTCAGCTCATCTGGCTCAAGACACCTCCCAAACCACACTGTCCTGTGGCTTCCTCCACGATCACAAACGCACTCATACCCTCACTGCTCTGAGCTGAAGGATACTTGTTTTGAAGCAACTTCTAAGGTCCATAATCCCAGAGTAGAAAACACAACCTTTTAACAGCTTTACAAGCTCATAAAGACAAACATTTTTTCTCAAGAATAAACTGGCAAAACATTCCATTCTTACTCTTAAAACAAGAAGTTGATGTAACTGAGGGGAGTAGGGATACAATGCAACTGCCATGGGGTAAAAGAAAAACAAGCTTTTTACAGGTACAATTGCTTGTAACAGCTTGCAAAGGTGGGAGAGGAGAAACCCATGTCTTCCTCAGTTTCACTGCCAATATCCAGCACCTTCTGATTTAACAGATGTGACCACCTCCCTTTCCTAATAATGGTGCTTTTAACTGAAGTCCATTTCTGCTGTGCAAAATTGAGGCTTTAAAGCTACTTTTTGTAAAAAAAATCCCTGAACATTCTTCCTAGTAACTTCCTCCCTTAACACCATGCAGCTTCACAAGATGCCAGTCACCCTTAAGGAGAGTGGGAAGAAATTTGGTAATTGTTAGTAATTGTATAAAACCTCTCCCCAAGTCTGTACAGAATAGTGAGATAGACTGGAGCTGGAAACCACAAGGATTTCACTTCTTTCCTCAGTCTCTCTTTAAAGGAACTGTAATGAATACTTAAACATTAAGTACTTGAGGGGGCCTACAGGAAAGATGGGGAGGGACTTATTGGGGAGTGCAGTGATAGGACAAGGGGTAATGATTTTAATCTAAAAGAAGGTAGATTTAGGTTAGACATTAGGAAGAAATTCTTTGCTCTGAGGGTGGTGGTGAGGCCCTGGCCCAGGCTGCCCCCAGAAGCTGTGGGTGCCCCATCCCTGGCAGTGCCCAAGGCCAGGCTGGATGGGGCTTTGGGCAGCCTGGGCTGGTGGGAGGTGTTGTGCCCATGGCAGGGGGTTGGAATTAGGTGATCTTTAAGGTCCCTTCCAACCCAAACGTGCTCTATACTCTGTCTTGTAAGGCTGTAATTCACTGGAATATTTCGGCCCAGGAAAGGGCCAATTTGCTTTCCCAGAGCTGACCAAAGAGGTCACTTGGAGCTGTGTTGTTGCTGAGGGCTTCTCAAATTAGGAAGTACGTGACCACACCTGGGAACCTCTTACTAGCTCATACTGAATCTGCAATTCACTTGCCCTCGTTTTAAGGGATGCTGACCACTGGCAATACACATTGTCACCTGAAAGTGCTCAGCACCTCCAGGGAAAAAAAAGGCAACCACTCCCAAAAGCCTGATGAAGTTGAGGACCTAGCACTTCCAATGATTACTGAAAGGACAAACATTGCTCCATGAAGTGTTTCAAATTGTGCGCCTGCCAATTAAATTGAATAGGCATTAACAGTTCTCGCAAGAAACAATTAAGATTTGCCACAAAATCTGTCAGACGTGACCTTTCAGAGTACAAGCAAGGAAAGGTTAACAGCATTCCTAAGAACTGGAGCTCAAGTTCTGGCAGAATTAGTTGATGCCACAACAGCAATGCTGTACAACAGGGATGCTGAAAGCTCCTCAAAGGTCAATGGTTCTGCACTGCAGTACAAAGATACCACAGCACGCAAGTAAGCAAGTCCAAGAGGGGACCGGCACTGGAAAAGAAGTATAGTTCTTATGGCTATTACCAGATACTACACAGCAGAAGAGGAATCTCTAACAGGTGTTGCCATCTTAAGCTTATCTTCTCTTGCTGAGCTTAAAATATATAAGCACAAACTCAAGCTGCATCTCCACTTCCACTTCCCATCAGTTCTAATGTCTAAAACATTTACTGAAATGTTACAGATGAATGAGCTGGAAGTTTTATATAGGTTAATGTTTCACCAGCCTTCAATTCTTGGACACATTCAGGAAGAATTATTCAGACCAGAACTGGAGAGGAGGGAGATGCATAAAGATTACAGAACAAGGTTTTATTGCATGATAGCTGTAGTTTCATGCAGCCCGTGATGCAATTTATCGAAAAAGTAGCTTTCTTGCAGAAAATTTTTCAAAGCAAAAGTCATTCTCTAGACTCCATTGAAAGATAAAACCCATGAAAAACAGTATAACAAGTCAAGTTTTAATAGATTTATAAAATTCATATATACAAAACAGTAAACTAAGTCACCAAAGCTATAAAATACACTTTTTACACATCACAATATAATTTTATCTAGTACACAGTTTTCATAAATTGAAACTATTACAGCAAGTAGCTGCTTCTATTATGGATGCTGTTTTGGTGCTAGAAAGACACTTACGTGAGCAGTCTGGAACTGTGCTTTTATTTTATGCATTTTTTACCTTCTTTTAGTTTGTCACTGTTTCTAAAGTACTTTCCTGTGATTGTTAGAAAATTAAGGCTAAATTCAGGCCTTTCTTGCCCAATGCAGTGAACTGGTTTAAACAAAAAAAGATATTGCATAGTATGTGTGTTACAATGCATAGGCACCACAGAGCAAGTAAATTGCAGAAAAAAGATAACGTTAATTGGCTTCCTAGCTACATGATTGTGTCACAAGATAACTTGGTGTTTTGTCAGTTTGCTTTCATACATATTGATTCCATAAACAAGACAACTCATCACAAGAGCAATAAATACTAGCCATTTTGTTAAGTGGAGTCTCCAGAAATACTGCTTAACATGCATCATCAATTCAAGCTCATTACACATTCCAGATAACAACCTGTACATTGGAAAAATGTTCATTATCCTAAAGACTGTTATTGGCTTCAATGTGAGTGGGAGTTTGAACACGTTTTCAAGCCTAAATCCACCGAGTGTGCTTTCCAAGTCTTGTGAACTGCCAAAAGATCATTTCTTTTCCACATCCCCCTTCTCCCTGCTATCTTCTCCCAGCTTTCGCGCCCAACCACCCGCAGACAAGCTCAGCACAAAAGACTGACGGAAGGTATAAGCAGAGAAGCAGTGCTATTCAAAAATCTGTTACTCCCCTCATAAGAATCTCTCCCTTAGGTCCTACTTACGCAAAAATTTTGCTTTCCATCAATTGTAGTTTTTATCCCAATAACGGAAACAGTATCTTATCTAGCCATTCCCCTGAAATACTTCTCGTGCTCTGGTATCTTGAAGAAAGGTTAAGTAGCTGTTAGGAGTAAGTTGCACTGTCTGGCCAGAAATCTGCATATCGTATTTTAGCAGGAACTGAGTTTTAGCACCTAGTTATGAACAGATGAAGAGAGATTTACAATGGAAGGATGTGCGGCTGCAGCAGGGCCAGCTTTGCCAGCCTGCTGCTGTTAATTCACAGCCAATAGCTCTCTGGAGTCACTCAAAGCTTTTGGGGTCAATGCAGATGGCATTTCTTTTCAACACAGTCAGTCTTCAAGCACCATCAGCTCTTGGGATCTGTTTAGGAAATAGCTCCCCTCTCCTGCTTCCTTCCGACATACTTTGGCTTTTTACCAGAATGCCTACCTTGGAAGTCGGAGCTGCTCTTTTTTCTCTCCGACCACGATTATTTTCACTTCGAACAGAAGATACGACCTTTGGACATATGCCAAGAGCTAGGCTGTGATACGGTTTGTCAAGCCAGGCACAGAACCACCAGCACCGACAGTCTAGTACCTCCACACTCCCCACCCAATAAGACAAGCATATCAACACACAAACAAACTTCAATACCACTTTCCAAATGCTGTTAGGAAGACAAAAGCTTTAAGAATCAAGCTAAACTGTCCAAGCACCAAGATGAGTGAAGAAAGAGCATCACCTGGTTAGCAGAACAGCAGTTTCAGCTCCAAATATCCTGGCTTTACTCATTTCCATCTATGTAAATAAATTAGTGTCAAAACAAAGAAGTGCCCACTTCACAGCACAAAGCAGAGATCACCCCAGCTAATCACAAAACAGGTAATATTAAAAAGCACTAGGTTTTGTATTGTCTTGCCAATTACTTCCTCAGTAGGCTAGACAGTCCTCATCTAGAAGTGGTGTGGAGTCAGTATTAATCCAGCCCGAGTCTGGCCCAGACAATGCCAGTCTTTGCAATTCCTGTCCCATGATGGATGATCCCTAGAAATCTGTTAAAAACTCATTCACAAAAGTAGGCATAGATGTTTTATGGTTGCTGCTGAAACACCCTACCCACCACTTCCTGTGTTACAGAATTAATGAAGAGCATACTGAGGTAAAGAGTTGGCAGTGCTATATTAAATCCCCTGACTACACCATGTGTTTTTATACTAAAAAATGATCTAGAAAAGACGCTACTACTAAACCTGTAGGAACCCAATACTGGTCTCATGATGAGAGGTCTGGTTTACATGACAAGCTGCACTATAGGGAGGTATTATTGTATATCTCATTTTTGCCTCAAGCTGGCATGCATCAAGTTGTCTATCAACCCAAAAAGTACTCCTGAAAATTTGATGACAAGCAAAATCACATATTCAAACTCACTACTTGAAAATCAAAGGGGGCTTTTACAGAATTCCTTTATTTCTATACAGCAGAATAGGTTCTTCAGAACTGAAAAGGTACATACACAGAAAAGACTGCAAAACATGAAGTTATTATCCAGAAAGACAGCCATCTAAAGAAGGCAAAGGGCATGTTTTCTAAAATGATGTTCTGTGGAAGGTAGTTGTCTGTTACTAAAAAAGCTGCTTCAGTGGTTCCATGTGTATTCTTTTAATTTCTTTAATTCCATCATTCTTTGCTGATTACACTAACCAGGACTAGTGAACACCTGGGGGGATGGAGGGGTAGCATTTCAAATGGACAGTTTTCCATATCAAAACCTAATTCAAGTGTCCTAGGGGAATGAAATTTTAGTCTGCAGTGCCACATATAGATGAGCTCTTCCTACTCCATTTCATTATTATTATTTTTTTTTTAAATGAGCACACATTTCTCCACTCTGCTTGGCTGAGGTTCAGGCTTTAGTTAGCTCAGAACATAAAAATGGACACATTTAGGAGCTCCTTCATGCTTGTAATGTGACTAGTTCTAGGTTTGACACAGCAATATATTCAGTTTTTAAAAATGCTATTAAGTTAACACGTCAAATAAACTATGCTGCCATATTAAATAGACTAAGCTCAGTTCTTCATATGAAACTGAAAGCATCTTTGAGCTGTAGTGTGAAGTTGAGCAGCCAGTAATTTCAACTCTGTAATCAACATTAGGAACTATTTAATTGCTTTAAAGTGATAACTGCCTATTAAATATGTCACTTACAGAAATTATTCCTACCCTTCTTTTTTAATTCCAATTCGTTATGTCACCTGGTATTGCCATCTAAGAATTTTCCAGAAAATGACAGCACTGCAATTTGTTAGCTTAAAAATAAATACACAGTACTGCTTGATGAAAGACTCCCGTTTAGTTAGTTCTTCTACTTAAACGGCAAGATTACGTAAGTCTCTCCTGCATGCACATGCTGCAAGCACTTCCTCTCTTTGTCCTTGCAAGAGACAACCCATTTGCAACACTCCGTCACTGGTCACTGACCTGTGGTATCAGAGAAGACACAGCAAAAGTTTTTTCTTTCTTTCTTTTTTTTTTTCTTTTTTTTTTTTTTTTTTAAGTAGTTGTTCAAGGTCTCCATCTGATTATCATCCTGCCTGTGACCTACTTCCTGACTGGCCAAATGAACAATAACCCTATAAAGTTAACACAAAAAGATGTTCTCTCCAGCTGTGTTTACCTGCAAAGTTCTCCAGGATGTCACTTAAAATAAAGTTTTTTATTTGTTTCTTGCGAAAGGACTACGCAACCGATCAAGCCTGTTCAGAGATGTTTGTACAACCTAAGCTACCTAAGTTCTGTTTTAGTAATTAAGTGATTTACCATAACACGATTTTCTGGCTTTATTATGCTACAACTTAGCTTGAAAAACAAAACCAAAATACCTCAGTTGTGCAAGAAGTAGAGCCTATATTTAGCAAAGAAATTTACCTGCCAGCTGAAAAATAATCCTTTTCACTCGTGGTCCAAATCCTCTGCAAATTTGAGAAGGTCTTCACTTTTGCATGAAGAGTCTCCCGATCTTGGGTTCCCGGTGTGAACCAACACTATCAAACCCAAGGTACACACAAAACAGAGCCTACAGAGCCAAACCACTGATTTTCATCTGCAGTCTAGAGCATCATGCTTAGGCCCATTTTACCAACAGAAAGAAGAAAGGCCATAATGGGCCAGAGGTGAACAAACTGGTTCCCTAAAACTCTGATTTATTGTGCAAAACTGCTGCTTCATACAAAAAAATCACTAGCAAGATTGACAGCTCAATATGAGATAACTCATGCTGTTTCTTTTCCAGGTGCAGATCAAGTTACTTAAAATATATGTTGCATTATTAGCTCTGTTTAGAGTTTAATCCCATAAGGTGACTATGGATACAAAACCATAGATAACCATGAAAAGAAAAACAGAACAGGAAATTCCACACTATGCCTCCCAGGTAAAACTATAGTTATAGACATAAAACCGAGGTAATTCTTGAGAAAAATTAGAGTTGAAAGGGAGTGCTTAACTCATTTGAGAAAGCAAGCATAGTATTAGCCCATCTAGAACATTTAGTGAAAGAATAAAGCCCTCAGCAAACTAGGGAATAAAATCAAGTGAACCTAGAAGTCAGGTCAGCCCACAACTGCCTCCTCTTTTCCCAGTGTCTTGTGTGAAGTGGAAACTACTATCAGGAACTCCAAGAAAAATTCAAAGCATTGGAATAATCTTAGTCTTCAGCCAGACAAATGGGCTAGCTTAGACAAATGAACCTTATACAATGAGTAAACTTATTTGCACCACCCAAGGTTGCAACATTTACCTTTCCAAATGTAATAAGCTTAAGAGTTCTCCCTCTCTGAATATTAGTCACATGATGTTTTTCCCCTTCAAAGCTAAAAATGAATAAACATTTAAAAGACAGACTTGGTCCTGGCAAAAATAAGACTTGTTACAAGGAAGCTAATTCCTGTTTCAGTTTGCTTAAATTTAAATTGGATTTTCCTGTCTGCAACTTTTCACTGCTTCTTACCTCAATACCGTGTGTTATGTAACGCCAACATAGCCACGTCTTTTCCACTCTGAAGCCTGCACAAAGAAAACTGAGAGACTGCTACATTAGGAAACAACACAAAAATACTGATACGAACATCTGCAAGCTTCAGAGGGGAAGAAAGATTCCAGATTTTATCCAAATTAAAATCCTGTTCCGTTGTCCTTTCATGTTTTTTAGACCACATTTCCCATGGGATCACCAGCTGAAGTAAAATGTTGCTTGTTTTGACATGCCATTGCAGTCTCAGTAGGGATAAGAACTCCAGAGAATCTGCTGCCTTTGTATGGGTACAAACAGCCCTTCAGGTTTTATTCTTGGATAAAAACTATGACAAAAATTGCACAGTAAACTATGTTTGAAAATTACCTAAAGAATAGCACTACAATGCTGAGATAAAAGGCAGGTTGTAAGTTTGTCCATGTACCCCACCATAATAGAAAAGACCTGATATGTCTGTACACAAAAAAGGCACCTGATAGTTACACAGATTGAGAGAGCTAGGAAATTAACAGTTCATATCAACACTGTTCATAGCCTTTTGCAATTTTACGCACAAACCATTGCCCCAAATGGGCAACTCCAACCTTGACTGTATTCAGAACTACATGTGCATTACTATAGGCGAAAGATCCCATAAAGACACAGATTAGGGGCTAATTTTACAGCAAGGTCTTGCTGTCCAAATACATCAGTGCAGCTGTAAAACTGGGATCTCTAGGGTGTTCGGTCTCCCTGTACAGTCAGCTGTTGGGAACTAATCAAGCAGCTGCTGTACTACCAAAGCCTTTGCGTAAGAGTTTAATCAGTTTCAAACTTTTGAATATAGATAAAGCTCTGTCATGTGAGATACAGAACCTTCACAAGTACTGCCAAACTGCAGGTGTGAGAACAGTGCTGAATTTCCACAAAGGACATCTCACTTGAGCACCCACTGTGCACAGACAGGGTCAGGTGCTCTAGCACAGGCTGCTTCACCAAGGAAATCAGTTTCCCCATGATGTAATACCCTTTACACGTAGTGCAAAATAAACCCTTCTCCAGCGAGGCCTTAACTTCCCATCCAATTTACTCCAACATGGCTTTCCTTATACAGTTTTAGACTTTTGCTTCAGGAGACTCATGCAAAACCTTCAGACAAGAGCTGTGTATCCACCTCAATTAGTGGATTCCAGATCCTTGGCAAAACTGAACATGCACACAAGATCTGGTTATATTCCTAGGGTTAAGAATGCAACTTCCATTAACATTCTCCAAGACAGCTACCAATCTCATTATGTTTGGGTTAGTTTGATCAATTCAGCACCTCCAAACTACAAAAAAGGCAGTTTGTATGACTGGCGTCTCTGAAAAATAAGCATATTCACTTAAAACAAAGTGTCTTCCATACATGGTTTGTCAGAGATTTTGTTCGTTTTCTAAGAAGGCAGAAGGTGGTTGTGTTATTCAGCATTCCAAACTAGATACAGAACCTACAACGGCCATGTTTCAGTAGTGTTTCTAGTCCAAATGATTCAGTAGCTAACATCAACATTTGACTCCTTCGGCCTATAGCTCCTCTGTTTGGACTGGCTAGTTTACAGCATTCCTGAGCCAAGTAAGTAGCATGGGTCCTATACCACATGCAAGGGCCATAAAGAAAGGATAGAAACTTTGATCTAACCCTCCAGCAAATTTTAACAGGACACGGACTGCTCACTTTCACTGCAACATTATATCCTTCAGATTCTCTTGAAGGATCGTGTCCTTCACAGCATGAAACACAAAGCGGATGTTTTCAGTGTCTATGGCAGTGGTGAAGTGATGGAAGAGAGGCTTACTACGGTTTCTCCTCTTTCTGTCAAAGCACTGCACCAGATACCGTTGAACATCTTCTAGCCTGTGAGGGTCGCCCTTGAAGTCCGAGAAATACTTCTTAATGCTGACAGTCTTTACCTTCTCTACAAGAAGATCCATCTTGTTGAGGAATAGGATAATAGAAACATTAAAGAAAAGCTTGTTATTGACTATTGTCTCAAAGATATTCATGGACTCCACAAGTCTATTTGTGCGCCTGTCTTCCATGAGAACCTGATCATATTCACTGGAGGAGACCATAAACAAAATTGAAGTTATTCCATCAAAGCACTGGAACCACTTTTGACGCTGAGATCTCTGTCCACCTACATCCACCATCTTGAAAGGTATTTTTTTAATGATGAAATCGTGCTCTACTATCCCCTTGGTGGCTTTTCTAGCCAGCAAAATATCTTGTTTGCTGGGGAAATAATTCTGTAAAAGAAAGGAGAATAATGTCAAAAAACCCTTCACGAATGTTGGTTAATGTCTAAATATCAAATGGGAGAAAAAAAAATCAAGAGGCTTTTTTTTTTTTTAATTATCAAGTAAAGAATGAATATTCAACTTAAAATGATGGACTGCTGACCATTTACCTCAACGCATTGGTAAACAACTACCAGAAGATCCCAAGCAAGAACAACAATATAGGACCAACACTCTTGTTTTTATACTTCAAGCACCACATTTTCAAGCTGAAGACTATTCTACCATTATGAAATTCTTAGCCACAGTGTTATTACCATTTAGGTAGTGTTCCATAAAGCAGATCTCCAAAATGTCACTGAAAGGATTTTTTTTGGAAACCAAGTTTTTCACAGTTCATTACTCTTACAAAGGGCATCTTGCAAGCCTTAGTGGAAATACTTCTTCCAGGTTCACAGTCCATGACCAGTGAGTACAGCAACATATTCTATTGCAGGATGTGGCACAGCCCACCACTGTGGAGCAATTTGTTCATCACAAGCTTATCACTGTTACTATTTAGGAAAAATCACCTCTTTTCTTTCTCCTCCAAATCTGACAGATGTTTTCATTATTGGTTTTGAATCCTACAGTAGTAAAATTTTTACTTAGCAAGGTTTGATTCTGCTACCTTTAGAAGTACCAGCCATCAGATCATCATGAAAAGAGAATGAGATCCAGAGCCTACATAGGAGGACTGACAAAAGAAAATATGTGCATAAATGCAGCTTCCATAAACAATATTCATCTGTCAAAAAACATTAATCAAATACTAAGCTTCAGCTTCATAAAGCTAGAATTCACTATTCCTAGAGTAAAGAACTTTGAAGTTACTCAATGCCTTTGTTTTATATATAAATTATTATTTTTAAGGCATTAATTATAGCATATCCAGGTTTTCATCCTTGAGCACTTTTTGGTACAGAAAGAGAAGTTATGTCTTACCAGCTGACCGATCCGATCCAGGTTATCCAGGAAGTATTTCACTGATTCACCCTGTGGAAAAGGAAAGAGATGGGAACTTAGCTTACTTCTAGGATAGCAAAACTATAGCATTTTCACTTTCCAACATCCATCAACGTCTAACATAGCTATATCACAAATGGAAGTTTGGACTACATCCTGAGATGCTTAAGGAGCTGCAACAATAGAAGTACCACATAGTTAATTCACAAACTGCTGCTGATGAAGCGCAGCTGCCATAACAAGCTACTGACATGCAGGTGAGGTAGCATTTATTCTAAACATTTCTGTTACTTGTAGAAAAATCAAAGTTGAGTAGAGTTTTGAAAAAATATTCAAAGCTATCTAGTAAATCTTTACAATGAAAAGGAAGTTTTATTAAAGGCAGTTCTTTGCTTTGGATTAAAGAATCAGTTTATTTTCCCTTGTACAATCAATGCAGTTAAATGACACTAGGTGGGAGTAAAAATGTACACCTTCATTAGAGACCAATGTATTTTGCTTAAAACTCATAACAGTGAACAAAAGCATATCCTAGACAAGGTGGCATATCTTTAGAAAAGTGAAAGATTCAAGTCACCCAGGATTTGTGATAATTCAAGCTAGACTTGTTTGTCAAAAAATAAAAAGCAACATTCTGAAGGACTTTCTCTTCTACAGATGGTTTCTCTTTTAGGCTCAAGGGTTTTAATAATGGATTTGCTGATCTTGTACAAGATCCCTTAGCAGTTATATTGAAAGAAATATAAGCAATATTTATAAAGAAAACTTATTTTTTTTGTGAAAATGTTTTTTTTAAACAGCTTGCCTATATATTACACTCAAATCAAGTGCTATTTTGCACTGAAAAAACTGACAGTAGATGCCCTCACCAAGTTACTAATTTAGGATGAGAACATTCTCAAAATATCATCTCACAGTTTCCAACAGCAATATAAATCCTTAAATCTAACATTCTCCTCCATACCATAGGCCTGAGACAGCAGAATAAAATTATTCCCCTCCAGTACAACTTTAAACAGATGCCAACACAACAGTTTATTTTGAAGAATCAGACTGGAGATCAGAGGATTCAGTGTACTGCACAAGTACATACTTTCAGCATGAAAGACAACAAGGAGCTATAACTTATTATTTCCTAACATTTAAAACTGGAAGCATCTTTTCATAAAGGAGAGAAAACACACGTATTTGCAAAAAGCTACCGTGTATCACAAAAGATTTAAAGTAGATCACTAGCAGAAAAAAAAAAAAAAAAGGGACTTTTTCCAGGGGCAGGGGGAAGTTTCTAAACAACAATTGCTCTAAGAGCTTCCTTACAATCATGAATTTTCATAAGGTGAAAGTAATTTCCTGTATTTTTTGGCACTCTTTTGGATCAGAAGAGATATCACAGGCTGCATGAATAAGAAAAAAGGTCTTCCTGTACAGCATTAGTCATATTTAGGAGATGGGAGAGCCCAAAAGGAAAAGGTCGCTGAACCTAAAAAACAAAATCCTTCTCTATTGTATTTTGTCCTACACAATGCTTTTAGATGTGCAACAAGATGGTAAATGGGTTGTCTTTGATGCAACTAGTTCCTTTTTTCTACCCAGTTGCTTTAAGAGTCCTTGCCTTGCTCATATACCCTCCCACGCTGAGAACAGGAAACAGCTGTATGCACGTAAACTGCTGGGATACACAAGCAAGTTTACCTGATTTATGGCTTGTGCCTCCCCTATTTCCTGCCTCACACACCAATCAGTTTAACATTTTGTACATCTATAATAAGGTAAGAAAATCTAATTATTGAAAAATATACATTCATTTCTTCAGTGATTTAAGGAAATTAGACTTCTCCGTTTTCCTATGAAGCCGTTTGTAATGTTGTAATTAAGCCAAATAATTCATTCTGGGAAATTTTAAGCAGCAATTGCAAAATACCTGGATAGCTGGGTAACCAAGTCAGATTGTTGGAACAGGTGTGATCAACATATGACAGGACTGACAGACCTGAAGAAGTCTGAATATTCTCTTCCAGCACAGAATTCAAAGATACTCAGTACTTAAGTCAAAATATCTGTTTCCAGTCAAAACAACAAAACCCCCACAAGCTCCAGAGGGTTCAGAGTTAAGAATAGCTCAAAACATTAAAGCACACAAACCTGAAGAGAGGGAAAAAAATAAACAAAACACAGACACTGAGAACCCCCTACTTCCAAGATGATTCCCCGATTAAAGCCATAACACAGGAATACAGCAGCATGGATTCAGTTCCTGCTCCGAAGACTTCTTGTGTAACCTTGTTCCACATTTTATCTGATTCACAGAAAAGCTGGATGCTTCTGAGGAGCTGGGATGTGGGGGGGATATTTCAGTTCATTAAGAAGGCAGCGCAGAACAACTGCAGACAGCACCAACTGACTTCAGCAATAACACAGTTTATTTAAATGAGGAAAATAAGGAAACTCCATGTGTTAGGACTGTTTTGTATTGATATTTTAAATTAACAATTTTATTAACTGAACATTCATTTAGCTTTTAATTTTTTCCTTGTCATTCAGACGAAACAGAGAGCAATATTAATTGGATCTAGAAGTTAAAGTTATTTAGCTTCATATCAAGCTGTACTTGAATGCAACTTTGAATGCCATCAATAACTTATTATTTATGTAGAGTGCACTCACATGCTTTGGTTATTATATATAGACACTTAACAAATGTACGTATATAAAGCACACAGATAGTTTAAGAATAGGTCATCAGGACAGGTTTTCTATTCAATGCAAATTAATACAGAAACCAAAAAGTATCTGCTGCCCCTCGCATGTTGAACTATTTTTCTATTGAAGCCACTGAAGAAAAGCAACTTGTTTTGGCTTTTTCAGCACAAATTCTTAGGGTTTCTCAAAGTCACCCAGCCAGTCAACTGCATTCAAGAGCTGGCTTAGCACTTCCTTTTCTACATCTCAGCCAGTTATTCCTGGTTAACTGGCACGATTTGCTCTAGAAACAGCAGCAAGATCAACTACCTTCATAGAGGTTTTCCAGCCTCTGGCTTTCCAGATTTCAGGAAGACTCAAACTTGTATTTCACTGTTGGAGTACTACTAGCTTTTTAAAAAAAATAATTCTACGAATATTCATAAATAATATTTTTGAAGTCTGAAAGGCATTATTTCATTTCAGCTGGCATGGTATTTTAGATATGAAGCACCATTCTGTAACACTCGCAGCAGAGAGTTCCAGTGAGTGTGTTTGTGAAGCATGTCAGTACTGGGATTTTATTTTTTAACTGATGGTCTATTAGTATCTTTCACATTTAAAAAGTTTTCTCAACAAATCCTGAGATGTGTACCAACAGCAAAATAAATGATGGGCATCTGCTAGCTTTTTTTCCCCCCTTGATAATAAATTAAGATGTCAAAATGCTGTCTTCCATCTCCGCTCAGTACTGTCTGGGACTGTGTGGGGGGAAGGAAGAACATCCTCTGAGTTATGAATTTTACATAATTCCAATACTCCTTTTTAGTACACAAGAGCAAAGCATAGACCATAAGCCTTCCTTAACTTCTTGGTTACCACAAACGTTTGGATGATTCATTCTCCCACTGCTAATCTCCTCTCCCTCTGCAACACATATCCTCTGAGTAACAACTTTGCCAACTGGGACCAAGTGAAGGAATAAGAGATGCTGTTCCCATTGTTCAGCAGGATGAGTCACTGCACATCTGGGAGCTGGGAGAATCGAGAAACACAAACAGAAAGCCTAAAACGAGCCCACAAGCTCCACAATACAACATCACCATTGGATTTTATTTATTTATTTTTTAAACTGCCTGATCTGCAGTATAAAATTTGGTGAAGCCATAGAAAATACTACAGTTTGCTTAAAAAGAGACTGGTGGAAGACAAATGGAGGAAAGGTAAAAATGAAAACATTCTTGCTTCCTGAAATAGTGCTCTAAAGCTCTTATTTCGTATTCTAGATTACTACGAACATGGCAAGTAAAATTCAAGGAACAAAAGTCGCAAAATTAAGAAGAAATATTTATTGCATCTACTTCTACACATTTTATACTACACGAATATCATCTTAACACTAGCTCCAAATAATTACCATAAAAATAACTAATTGAATTCAACATCTCTGTCCCTTCAGGCTAGATTTGTAACACACAGGAAATCTCCCCAGAGGAATACTAGAACAAATCTGGCATCACTTCCTTTGCTGCTCACAAGCCCCATTACATAAAGCAAGTAGAAAACACTTGGGCAGAGTTCCCAAATAGTTTTCATTTCATGAAAATAAATGCACAACAGATTATAAGTAGATCACTTTAAAATACACACAGAAGCTCAGTAATAAGAAGAAATGTCCTGCAAGGCCAGAATTTATCAACTTGTCACTAACCCTCAGCCAGTTATTCAAAGTGACAGCTGGTTAGATCATAAATGATAATGAAACGTCCTGTTGTCCAGTTCCCTAAAATACAGGCTCATTTCAAACTCTTCCTTCTGAAAAGCAGTTCCTTTAAATTCTAAAAGACTTGAAAGCAGACCCTCTGTTCCAAATTGGCTTTTTTCCTTTCCTTGTCCCAAGGCCTTTTTGACATAATATTAATTTAGCCCTTCCTGATCATTCTGTCTCTAGCTGCTAAATTTAGAGTGGACAATTTAAGGTAGACCTGTCAGTCTTCGTTTGTTTCAGCTGATGAATTAAACCACACAGGAAGGAAACGTTATACTTCAAGGAACATGTAATACAGATCTAACAGGATTCCCACAAATACGGAGACACAGAGAAACGGATCCTGTGAGTAACTACTGCAAGCTGCACCTGAATCCATGTGGCAGAAGCAACAGTGATCTGAATAAAAGCACGGTGGTGTTTGCTTCACATCCTCCATTTAGATGTTGTAAAATGTTCAGCAGCACAGAGGAAATCCAGGAGAGCCCAGAAGCAAGTCTGGAAATCTCCCGGCCTTGAACCTCGGAGATCTGAAACACATGACTGTATGGTTTAACTCTTAGGTTGCCTTGTGTGGAGTCAGGAGTTGGAGTCGACGATCCTTGTGGGTCCCTTACAACTCTGGATATTCTACAATGCTATGAATAGGATGGACTTGACACACTGGTACGTAATTTCATCCCAAATTGGCCTTATAAAGTACTATTCCATTATGGCTGCCAAAGACACATACTAACAGAAAATGCAATGCTAATTTGCAAGTAATATCTTCGTTTTTCAGACAAATACTGAAGACTCATTTTCCACATCTCCTGGGATTTCAATCTCCCGCTGATTGCAAGGGGTCTGAAAGTTACAACTTCAAATGTTTTGAAAAAGCAATCTATCCACTGCAGAGGCCCAAGGGAAGAGCAAGGTTGCTGGCACAGAAGCAGAATAAAACAACCAGGACACGAGCATTTGAAAATGTTGGAGACTCTTAAATCAGCCACTTCTCTGGGTACTGAGATTAAAAACCAAAACCTCACCACTGAAAAGAGATGTGGGAAATGCTTTCCTTAGAGACACCTGCTGGGCATAACAAGCAGCTTAACATCCTGCCACCATAATCCATATAACCTTTGCAAGTGAACATGCAGATACAACTCCACTTTCCACACCCTGGTTTGGTCCAAGGGAAAAAGTAGTCCTTTATAAACCCTGAAGAACCAGGCTGAAAATTCTCAGGCGGGGCAACGATAAACAAATAACCCTGCTCATGAACAAATAACCTGCATGCTCTTTCAGCAGACTACTTCTAAATCTGTACTTCTGTTCAGCCTCGCTAGTAGCAGGGCATGGATTTACCACAGCCTAAAGCATTCCCTCCTCTACAACAGTTGATGAATTCTAAAGTATTATTTTCCAAGGAGACAAGCATGTCTGTGCTTGTTCAGAATTCACTCAGAAGGATGCTGAAGTAACCTAAATTGCCCTGAAATGCCGAAATGTTTATATGGTTCTACACCGTAATTCCCTTCTATAGACATTATCTACATCCTGTCTGGGCACTGACCCTTATTGACACAAGACAAACAATAATTTTTCAATCAATCACCAATTCCAAGGCAGAGACCAACCACTTCTCACTATTCAAGCCATACAGAACAGTAATATCAAATTTCTCTAACATTGCTCAACTTCCTCCTTAACAACAGCCTGAGCTACTGGCTCCCATCCAGCAGCTCCAGAGCTTATCCAAGTTGCTGCTATCTGTACCCTACAAACATACCAACTACAAAAAAGCACCGTTTGGTTCCAAGCTTCTTCTAAAAGCTACCTCTTCTTTCTGCTGCAGTCATACAGTGCAAGTATCAGCTATTAAAAGTTTGAAAATATTTTAAAAATTCATTA
This sequence comes from Anseranas semipalmata, assembly GCA_013399115.1. Lineage (NCBI taxonomy): Eukaryota > Metazoa > Chordata > Aves > Anseriformes > Anseranatidae > Anseranas > Anseranas semipalmata. The sequence goes on along the minus strand of VXAA01001568.1, from coordinate 858,978 downwards.
TTTGTCAGCTCAGTACAAACAGGCAATGCAAAAATCTGCTCATCTGTCCAAGTCAGGATGGCTTTCTATAAACTCATCCTGCTTTGAGATATGACACACTGACCAAACTGTATGCTTTACAGCATATGAAAAAATACAAGATTAAATATTTATTTCATTCTTCCCCAAAAGACTAGCCTAATCTGAGCTCCCACGTTATCAATAAGAATTGTGGGTCCCTGTGAGTGAAGTTTTAGAAACGCTCTTAACAGGAGCCCTTCACCACAAGAACTCTGCAACTCCTACATACGTTAGCTTTTTGCAGCAATTAAGTACAGCTCCTCTTTCTGGAAATGCTGCAAAAAAAAAAAAAAATTCCCTGAAATCTAGGTGTTTCTGCATCAACAGGATGTAGAGGAGAAATTATTCTCGATAGTATGTTAACAATTCTGTCCATTTGTCTCAAATATGCACAGTAGTAAGAGCACCTCAATGAGGAAAGGAATTTTCTCTCAGACTAAGGAAGGCTCATCCTACAATCTAAGCTTCAAGAGATATTAGCACAAATCCCTGTTGTTCCAATTTTACTCCTACTTAATGTCTCTTCATCACTGCTATTCCTGCTTCACAGACTTGCATTGACGGGAAGAAAAGCAGGTGCAAGCAGCAAAGAAAACAGTACTGGCCACCCACAAAACAAAGATGCACAGTGCAATACAACAGTTAAATTACTGCTTTTTTTTTTTTTTTAATTCTAAAGAAATCCTTAACCAGACTTGCACATCACAGTGATTTAGCACTTCCTAACCTTCACTGACTAGCAGCTAACAAGATTCAGGGAGTAGACACAAGGATACATATACCCAATTCATGTGGAAGAAACACGGTTACATTTAAACAACAATAAAAGCCTGATCGCTGTTTCCAACATTAGCAGTGTGCCCAGCTCACACACTCATCCTGGCAAGAGTGGACGACAGACCTAGTCCTAAGCATCCCATGAAAGGATTCCTTCCTGTTTCCCTGCCAACTAAGCGAATACATTGTCTAGAATTGCTGCAAGAACCCTTTCATCTCAAACACCAGAGGTTCTCCGTGAAGTTGAACTAACGCACGCCAACTCAACTTCTCATTCCAAGCACAGTTGGCTAAAACGCACAAGGGAAGGCAACGGAAAGCAGCAATCTTGCCACAGTTAAACGAAAATCCTGAGCTGTAACCGGACAGATAGATCCAAGTTCCTGGTCAATGACTGCCAAATTATCCCATTTACTCTCAGTGGGCAGCTGCCATGCAAAAATGTGCATTTCCAACAACTGCATAATTTGAAAGCAACTGGATGTTTCCACAAACCACCAAGAGCGATGCACAATCCCATTAAGTGACCTTAGTCCCATGCTTTGTTTTCAGCAGTTCAGTATGCAGACCTGAACCTGCTTTGTTTACAGAAGACATCTGCAGAACTAGAAAAAACGCTGACAGAAAAATATTACCTTATTAATTAATCTAGTCAGCAGTGCTGACTATCTGATCAAGACTAAATCACAAGTTTACCAGTGAGTTTCCCTTCCAAATCTTATCAGATAAAGGGATGGGAAATAAATATCTTAGATCTCGTGGGCTGAAAAAACAGCTAACACCAGCCATGAGAGAATGTTGAGCTTGGACTTTTCCCTGGCAGGCAGCCAGCTGGAAAGCTAAGCAACTTGAATGCATTTACAACAGGCATAACCTTGAGTATCTCACAGAATGATGCTTCCTACTCCTTTTCTACACCAAGGCATTTGTTGCAAGGTGCCCTAATGCTCCACTTGTTTTTAAAAAAAAAAAAAAAAAAAAATCACCTCAGACATGTTTTACTGATTTTTTTTTCTGTATTTGTTGTTAAGGTAATTATAAGGATTGGAAAGAATCATTTATCTGATACATTTATTTAAACAAAAACTTTATAAAGATTTTCTCATTTTGTCTGTATGTATACAACCAAGACATTTTTAGATATAATGCAGATTAAAATGAAGATCTTGCAAGATTCAGAAAGCTGCTCAATATTTGAAAGTCACTTCAGTCTGATTTTCACCACAAATGTAAAATGCAAGTTAAGTCTTAGTTACACTTAGGTGTGCTATTTAACAGTTTCCCTTAAAAGCAACTGTGCAGACAGTAAAGTGCAGAAAAAAAATAGTCTACTGTGCTTACGTTATTCTAAAGTTTTACACCACGTCCACTGCCTCAGCTCTCAGCAGGCTCAACTACACAAAACACAAGACTTGCAAGTCTTTGGGGGATTCCTCTCAAACTACTTTTTATGTCTGTATTTTCAGAAATCACCCTGGAAATAAATAACCTCTCTTTTTTCAGTAACAGCTTGATATTTTTTAATTCTAAGAGGCTAACAGTTAACTACAAAATTCACCTTTTTTGCTTGCTTGCTTTCACAATGACTGCTCAAATCAGTGGAATTTGTCTCAATACTGGGAAGCTACTCAACATCTCAGTTCACCCACTTATACTGAGGTGGGAATTGCTTTCTACTAAGTCTGACTTTTACACATACCTGCAAAACTTCTTCATCACTAATGATCAGATTTTCTCATGTCATATGCCAAGAACATCTACTTCATTAGTTCATAGCTGTACTTTGGGTCTGAGAGAGTTTTCACCCAGCAAGCGACTGCCCTCCCTATAACCTCATCTCTCCTGCTCCAGTGCCAGTCACAACAGCATGTGTTAATTCCAGGAGATGAGAGATAGTGAACCTCTCAGCCTCTGATGATCAGAAATAGACTTCCGTTTCCATTCACAATCTACTCAAGTTTTCTCTGTGATCTGATTTATAGCCGTTACCTCAAAATACTATTTACTTATGTCCAGTCATGATATATCTATTATTACAAATATTTTCCGCCTAAATGAAGGTTGTCACGGTGGGAGAAGGCGAAGTTCTTCTAATGTGCACTTAAACCTCAGCACTACTGATATTTTAGTAAGAGGATTTCAAGTAACTTAAACTTATTACCTCATTTCAGAACTTGTTCTCTTTCAAAATATTCAGGATTGCTTTTCCTGCATTTTTCACTTCATCCTATTGCACAAAGTCACATTATTAATGCTGCAAAAAATAAATTACTGCTTTTAATTTGGAATGGAATTAAAATTGGAATGGCCTTACCTGAGGTGAAATCTACAGCTGTTCAGGTACTGATTCACTAAAGGATCAAATACCCTTGAGTGAAGACTCCCTAGGTGAGGTGGGATTGGTAACTGCATGAACAATAGCTGTATTATTGACAAATCCATCCAATTTTCACATGCATTTACATTTGAGTCCTTTGACACAGCCCTTAATCATTCTAAACTACTATCATGAAGTTCAGACTTATTAGAAACCACTTGAGGGCTTTTTTTTCCCCTCCATGGTAAGTAATATTAAAGACTTATATCAAATGGAAAGCTTTATTCTTATTCACCCTGAAATGCGTAAATGCATCTGCTTTATAAAAATCAAGTACTATAAGCATATTAAAACAAACCTAAAGTAAATTACTAATAATTGAAATAAGTGACTTGGAATAAGTGACTTACCTTCCAACCTTATGGCCTGATTTACATGTGTAAATTAATCAAGCCACAGTGGAAACTGAAGTAGGTTTAACAAACTTCTACCAGCTGCTGAGCAGACTAGCCTATTGAAAAAAAAATCCTGATTAAAGCCCTGGTCACATCATACTGAACTGCAGATGGGGAAGCTGCCCAGCCATGTGGACATCCATCTGAACTCCTTGCAACCTAGAATTCATCTGCTGGATCAGGAGGAAGATGACAGAAAAAGAGGACATAGTAAGCTCTTCTTTTGCCTCCTGCCCAATAAATCCACATCTAACATCATTATTAATTCAGTACTGTACTCTGACCAAACTGAAAGTAGATGGATCAAAGTCTTACGTATACAGAACTCAGAGACAGAACTAAATGGGAAAGAGTTCCATCAATAAACCACCATTATTTTTTTTTTCAGCTTGAGATTTTACTGAGTTTTCCCAAAGTAGAATTAAGTGAATATCATGGAAAGCAAGTCAAATTAAGAGGCTTTGGGGGTGGGGTAAAGAGCAGACCTTCTAAGGACAAACACCAACAGTTTGTTCAGGAGTAAAGCCAAGTGAAGCACAAGTCTGCCACAGTCTGAACTGCAGGAATCTGTGTTGTATACAGAGGAGACATTTGAAAGGTGTCAATAAATTACTGCTCAGAGCAACATGTTTTCCACTTTCTCAAACAGAAAATCTTGCATGATGTTTCCAAGAAGTTTTCTTCCCCTCCCTCAAATACTAAGTCAATAACAGAGCAAATTATGTTTACTCCATAGAGCTGCTTTAAGTATAGCTGCAAACTAGTGAGAAGAAATTACGCTGCCTTCTGTCTTTCACCTTGGTAATAGAAAGCTTTCCCAGATCGAAGAGGTTCAGAAAAAGAAGAATATTGAACTAAACTTACTCTTCTCCTTCAAGAAGACAACAGTTCTGCTCCTTCCATACACGTTCAATTTTCAGCTGGTCAGTTTGTGGCATTATTGAAGCCCAAGAGCAGCACCACATTCAGATGCATCCTTAAGTCACCCAATATAGGAAAACCCCCACTGTTGCACAGCTATAATTTCACATAGACTCAAAAATCACAAGTAAAATACTATGTTTCTTCCTTCCCTCTGCTTACGTCCTTCTCTACGCTCAATACATGTGAAACAGAGCCTTGACTTTGAACCTTACACAAACACTTTTGATACGCTGATAACCTGGAGCACAAACATTTGAAAAAACTAAACGGCACCCTTGTGGTAGAGGCATCTTATTTTAGCACCAGGAAAGATTTATGAAGGAAAGGAACAATTGCCTGGATGAAGCACCAGCAGAGAAAGACCTTGCCACCATTCCCTGGCAAGCATCACGTTAGGGTGACTTGTACTCGCATGCGATGCCAGCTGCTTGTTCTCATCTTCAATGCCACAGCATGTCACTGCCTCAGCTGTGCTTATAATCAATCGTGAGGTTGCACCCTGCCGCAGATCAGCCTCCTAATTTACAGCACAGCTTCCAAAAAAGTTATGCCAACATAAACAAGAACACAGTGCAGGGCAGAACTCCCTAAACCACCATTTCCTATCATTCACCATGCCTACTCTCACAGAACTACAGCCCAAGTTCAGCTCAAACTTTGCATAACATTGAGAACAACACTCGATGTTTTAAAGTACTGCAGGCCTGGTAGGGAGGGAGTAGGAAGCAGGAAAGATAACAGAAGAAAAGTAGGTTAAAGAAAGTTACAGTCTCTACAAGAAGTCATTGCAAAAAGATCAATGTTTGGATAGCTGGCATGAATACAAAATAGCAAGTTATCACTATCTGATTATCCTGCCTGCATTTTCCTTTCCAGCTTTCTAGCAGGTCCTATCTATTAAAAAATATAGGTTTATTAAATGTAACATATCACACTGACAGTGACTTAAGAACAACTTCAAGTCTGTTCTCTTTTTACAAAAGCATAAAAAAACAGGAAATATGCCAGTAAGACTTCCTCAAGAAAACAGACCTAGTTTTTAATGTTTCACTTATTTGTTCGTCCGTGCTTGTTACTTGTTATTGTAAGCTATGCGAGATCAAGAAGACAGGATACTCAGGAAAGCTTTAAAGCACTCATTAACCATTATTCCATTAAATTCAGTGGCCTCTTCGAAAAATCCAAACCTTAACCTCTTACTATTTTTTTCCCCCTCAAGGGAATATTTTAGAGAATTTGGGAAGGCACTAAAGTCACCCTTTCTCTCAGTCCTGATTTTAGGTGGAGAGGACAGGGTCCAGTACTCATATGAAAGAAAACAGATTTACTACAGAGAACATACGGTGAGCTGGCAAAATGTTCCCCTTTAGAACTGGAACCTTCTGAAGTGCATCTTCAGCATTGGTCTTCCAAGTGCACACTGAGCCATGCCATGGAGACGGGCGTACAGAAAACTATTCATATCTTCTTTTGTAGTGCCCTCCCCCCCGTCCCAAACTTCCCAAACCAGCTGTAGGGTTGGAAAAGCACTAATATAGCACACAGGAAGTAGCACGAGCCTTCTTTGGTTTTACAGAGCCTATGCTGGTCCTTGCTGGATCTTGGAGAACTGCATGCAGCTTTAATACACCAAAAAATCTGAAAACCTGTGTCATGGGAACATGAATTCACAGTCTCCATTTCAGCTAGATCTTCAAGATTAAAGGATTGAATCCCATCTGAGAAGTGGAGCCCATTCACCAGAAACAGTATTCTGTAACTGTTTTCACTGGAGTCTAAAAACAATTAAATATTAACATATGTCCCTGTATAATGCATGTATTTTGTTGCGACTAGAATAAAAGTCACTGTGTCCTCATGCACTAGTATGGTTTTAACTTGTACATATGCTGTACTCAATGGAGCTCTCTCTAGTTTCCACCAAATTTCAGTGGGAACTGTTTATTAGTCTCCCTTAGTCAAAGAGCATACCTTTAAACGTGCTTAACTTGTTCAGACTTCCGGAATACACTCTCATTACTGGGAACCTCTGCGGAGATGCTCATTGCTGATTTTGAAGCCTCCTGAACTGAGATCCATTAGAAACCCCCTGAAGGTGGAAACTAAATGGCACAATCGAAAGCTCAAGCCTGCTCACTGGGCTGAATTTGTCTTTGCCCAGAACTTTCCTGGGCACTAGAAAGGGATAAAAAGATTACTCCAGTGGTTTTTAGCTGCAGTTGGGTACTGGCTCAGACAGCCTGAACTGAAAGTTTCCTTCCTTGTTTCTCACAGCATGTGCCAGCATTTCTTGATGGGAATGCAAAGATTAATTACAGCTGTACTTGCTCTGAACAAATCCTTATATTCAATACAGTCCCGCAAGATTTAGAGTAGCACTAATTAGGACTTAGAACAACAATTCCACAAAGACAGACATAAGTATTTTTTAGAATTATTTTATGCATAATAAAATTAAAGCTTCTTTCCAAAAGCAGGGTGGCATTTAGTCTCAAGAGTTGGGAGCCAAAAGGGCTTTTCCAGTCTAAGAATATTAGATTTTGTGTTTCAGTGCTATTGCTGAAGGTAAGACATCAAACTATAACCACTACCACACACAGGCAAGGATGAGTACAGTATTTATTCTGTAAGTCTTTTCGGACACCCAGGCAGTTCCCTACTTGGCTCAAGCAGTAAGAGGTGAAAACAAAAGTTTGTCCTTAATCAAATACACATGAGTAAAAAGAAACCTTTTGACCACAAAAACAGCAAATCATCATGCAAGATACAAATAATAGTAAAGCATTTTCAACATGGGACCTGTATCTATGAAGTTGTTTCTCTCACTGACCTTAACCACACCAAAAATACAGTCAAGTTTAACCGGCATCCAAGGGCCAAAAGCAAAAACTCCTACAGACAGGCTTACACAGTGCCATAAAAATACAAGACTTTTTAGTCTACCTCCAAGAACCTAAAAAGTAAAAAGTAGGACCACACAAAGTCTAAAATTTCAACCTTTTGGTATCCAGACAGCAGTGCATTAATGAAGTGTATGAATATACTGCACATTTTACAGACTTCAGAGGTGATTTTGCTCTAAGTTTTCAGCCTTTAAAAGAAAAAAAAAGATGGGAGAATTGTAGAGTGCCAGGAATTCACTATACAGAGTACTAGAACAGTCAGTAGCATAGGTCTTTCTCTATTAATTTTATTCAGCATCTGTCTCTGTTCCCATATGGCAGGCATATCAATTTCTTGTTATCCATTCTTATTTATTATGTATGATCTGTTTGTTATTTTCCAAATTACCCTCCCAGTTCCGTGCACACTACATTTCATCCAGCTGTTGCATTTTGTCATAACCTAAGGCTGGGGACAATTAATGGCAGGAATCTTTTTATTTTTCCACACAGCATTCAGTACAGAGGGCTTTAATCCTTGGTTGAGACTTGTGGTAGGTAATGTAATAAACTGCTATTTTCTAACACTTTTCCATTTGTACTGTTTTGAAAATGTCATAATTCATGACCTTTCTGGTTCTTGCTATTTCTCTCCAATAGCAGAAATTATTTAGGAACAGCTAAGAACTGCTTTACGCATCATACAGCCTTCTGTGGATGGTTCTACTTGAGAGAATGGCTTCTCTCATTAAGAAAAGACACTGTACAAGTGGATTTTCCTAGAATTCAAAGTGATTCAAAGTACAAAATTATTTATAACCTTTGATTCCAGCCTACTTTAAATGCAAGTTCTTCTCACCTCTTGCTTAGTGCCACTTAGAGCAAAACTGACATTATCAAGTGAAGCATTCCTTGGTTTAGGTGACAGACAATGTGTCATGAAGACATCCTCAACTCCGGCTCTTGCTCCAGCTTAGTCCTTAATTTGAATATCCGTGGCTGTCAAGACACACTAGCACTGGTATAGCCAAACATCATGCTGCTCAAGGAGTTCTTCTGGTGGCAGCAGGCCTGTTAGCATCTCATTTAAGCATTTATTTTTAGATTAGTACAAATATAACAGCAGACTGAGCATTTAACTCCTGGAGATGCAAACCGAAACTCTACAGTATTAGCCAATATCCACACAATTCTGTGCAAAGGTTTCCAGCTGCATTTTGCTTTATGTTACCTCTCAATTTTTAATAAAACACAAACTATAACTCACTAACTCTTACCTTCTTTAACAAAATGCCACTTCTGTTTGACAGTTCTTACTTGAGACTTTGATCTGAAAATTTCTTTCCTATTTGGTTTTAGAGACAGGATTAGAAGCCAAGGACTCCAACTGCTAATCCCTCCTACTACAGACCAGCCACAATGCTTTGCAGTATTGTGCTTAAACAAGCAATTAACTTTTTTGCTGTACAAAGATGAGTCAAACTACATAGCACGACCATGAACAATTGAGGTCTTGGGATTAGAGGGCATAACTAGAATTTAGAAGAATTTAAATCTGTACCTCTGGCATTTAATTGCCACATTACAGGCATATAGCCTTGGTTAGGTATTTAACTGAAGAGAAACATCTCCATAATTGACCCAGCTATGAATCCAGAACAGGATATTATTCAAGTTGCGTACACAAAGTCAGCAAGTTAATGATCCTTTAAGACATTATGACATCTTGTATCAGATTAAACCCATTTCAGAATTCTAACATAACTAAGATAACAGAATCTTACTGTTATTTTTATAACAACAAAAATGTGGCGAATTTAAGTGAAAGCTTCGGTTATACAGCATTATCACTCCTTAAGTGCAATAGTTAAATTGAAACTGGCCTATATACCACCCTCAGCTTCACAATCAGCCTTGTTAAAAATAATTATTTTCATGTAACATTGTTAAATACAGATGTACTTGACTGTGAGCACTAACACTGGAATTACAAAATATCAAGAATCAGCAACAGTGAAAGAGTTCCTGGTTTGTTGCACTCCTGTCAATCCATTGGTATTTTAAGATTTTCTGGGTCTGAGTGATTATGTCCCACGCAGATGTAGAAAAAAAAAAAATCTGTAAAACTTCCTCAGCAATAATTTAGTTTCATAGGAGTTCTGCAAACTAGAAATACCCAAGCAAAGTTCACAAGTAACTTGGCAAAGAGTTACTGCCTAGTCCTAGTTACATGCATTAACTAGTAACAAGATTTCCCATGCTGACATTGTGAACAGTCTGACCATTTCCTTTGTACATCTCACCAATATTGGTCAAGCCCCAGTAAGTTTCACTGATGAAATATGCAAGTTTCATGGCTCTGGAAGAAAAAAAAAAAATCCTTACACAATAAGCAACATTCATAATCTCTTGTGTAATCTTATATTCAAGGAATCACAGAATGGCTGAGGTCAGAAGGGACCTCTGGAGGCCATCTGGTCCATCCCCCTGCTCAAGCCAGGCCACCTAGAGCAGGTTGCCCAGGTCCATGCCCAGATGCCTATTGAGTCTCTCTAAGAAGGGAGAGTCCACAACCTCCCCAAGAAACCTGTGCCTGTGCTTGGTCACCCTCACAGTAAAGAAATGCTTCCAGATGTTCAGATGGAACCTTCTGTGCTTCGGTTTGTGCCCACTGGATTTTATCCTGTTGCTGAGCACCACTGCAAAGAGCCTGGCTCTCTCTTCTTTGCATCCTCCCTTCAGGTGTTCATGTACATCGGCAAGATTCCCCCTGAGCCTTCTCGTCTCTAGGCCGAACAGTCCCAGCTCTCTCAGCCTTTCCTTGCAGGAGAGGTGCTCCAAACCCTTCATTATCTTCACAGCCCTTCATTGCACTGTCTCCAGTAGCTCCGTGTCTCTCTCATACTGAGGAGTCCCAAACTGGACCCAGCACTCCAGGTGTGGCCTCACCAGTGCTGAACACAGGGGAAGGATCACCTCCCTCGACCTGCTGGCAATGCTTTGCCCAGTGCAGCCCAGGATACCATTAGCCTTCTATGCTGCAAGGGCACACTTTCACCTCATGTTCAACTTGGTGTCCACCAGGACCGACAGGTCCTTTATTGCAGAGCTGCTTTCCAGCTGGGGGGCCCCCAGCATATATTTTAGCATCAGGTTGTTCCTCCCCAGGTGCAGAACCGCACTTGAACTTCATGAGGTTCCTGACAGCATAACAGTGGTTTGCAAAAAGAATTGCTTATTTTTGTGCTATGGTCAATTGTACAAGCTGAAGATGATTTGACACTCAGTATTTCCCAGTGAGTCCTTAGCAAGTGCATTACGTCGATACCAGATGCAAGTTCTCCTGCATTTCAGTGCTGTAGCATGTATGTTGAAAGAAGAATAAAATACTTAGAGATATGCTTTTAAGGCTAATTCAACTCCCTTACGATGCTATTCCCTTGCACCTTAAAGATAAATGATTGGTAGGAATTTTTTAAATTAAGGATTCAAGAAATCTCTATTAAAGTGTGCTGAAGAATTCCAACAAACCGGAGACCACTCCTGCAGATTTCATTTAACATGTCACCTTAAAAGTCACTTAATTCCCACCTCAAGCAAGTACCCTGTTTCACTGCCCAACCTTTCAGCTCACTTGGCTTAAGGAAGCAGTCAAAGGCTCCCACAACCTCCATATGCTACACCAGCTGCTATACAGCCCAGCTCCCGATCATCTTACATTACTGCCATACCTAGTATGTCTGCACCAAAAGTAAGCGTTTTAGGGAGCAGTTTGTCCGTTGTGCATCAAGAATTAGTGAAAGTGACCGGTGCCTCACCTCCATACTGCTCAAAAGATGCAGCTGGCTGCCTACAAGGCTTTGAAGCCATCCTTACAAAATGGGAATGCAGCAACACAGCTATACTAATGCAAGGAGCAGGCTGCTCACGATGCAACATTTCCAGCACACTGTATCTGTTCTGTCAGGCATAATTTAACCACCTCCATTTATTTCAAGGATCTACTTGGAGGAAAAAAAAAAAGTTAACTCACAGGGGAGGGACTCACACCCCATTATAAACATCCCCCCCCAAAACCCACACCCCAAAACATCCAGAAAATGGAGAATCAATAAAGAAAGGGTCTTTAAAGCATTTTCCAGAGTCTTCCCACATCCAAGGCTTCAGAGGCTCTTAGTATTTGAAGTATTACTGGAAGTGTTCCATACAATTCCCTGAGCAGAGATCTAAAAATAACTATGGACACAGTAGTAAGTTTTCATCTATATTTGCAAGCCCCTTACATCCCTCTCAGGAACCACTACTTCCCATTTATGCTGACTCTTAAAAGGACCTATTAAACATTAGAAATTGTTTCACAAGTGTAGAGAACATCAATAATAATTAAATTTGAATTGATACTCTAGTGATGGATCGTAAATATATCCTGTGTATTAAGAATAACTGCATTAAAACAGATGCCTTTCACAGCCTCCTTGCATGGCCACACTCTCTCCTCTGTATGAAGGGTGGGTATCTGTAAACTTGAGTCAGAAACGAGTCTTGCTGCATGTGAATAAATTGGCACAGTTGCCTTAACAGGCAAACAGGCTTCGGAGCTCAGAGTAAATAGTCCCATCAATCCTGAAGAGATGATAAGTTGTACCACAGGAGAAGTTCAAGAACTCTTGAATTACATAGCTACAGGCTAGAAAGACATAGTATTTTGAAAGGAAAGAGCAAGAATAATTCAAATAAAGATACTGCTTTGACTTACAGTGTTTAGGATGTAGATAAAAAACAGTATGTGTGTTTAAAAAACCAATGTCGATTTTGCTTTAACAAAACAACGAAGGCAGGTAATAGCCTTTTCAAATCTGCTGATTGTTGGCATGAGCTCGGTAATAGTGCTAGCACACAATATGTTGCTGGTTTTGACCATGACAAAAGTATCATTTTCTTGCATGACAAGTCCTATTTAGCCCATCTTTATCCACAACAACAAAAAGTACACAGTGTCACAAGCAGTCAAAAAAGTAGCTGACCTCCCTTCAGTTTTTATGCTTGTTCTGGACACATTAAAACAGAAGTGAATGGCTTCCCACATTCTCCCACTGGAGTCCTGGGAGGGGAAAAAAACAAAAACCATCTGACCAAAGAGATTCCTATGTGGGCCTTGGTCTTCACATTTTACAGGTAGAAGGAATTTGCATTATTTATGGGTGTAAGAAAGCTTTCAGCTTATTTTAATACATGCACCGGGACTCCTAAGTATGCACAAATACTTGTTATTGGGCTCAAACTAAAGAAGCTCCCTCCCTTGCAGCTAAAGCATAATTGTAATCTCAAGTCCCCTTCTATGTGGGAGCCACTCAAAATAGAATTTGTCTCCACCTGCTGGCAAGGAAGAATTAACAGCCAGTTGCCCAAACCACCGCACGCAACCTCAAAAAAACAAACGTCACAGGACATTTTCAGACACATGATAAATGTATTCCTTTCTAACATACAGACAGAAAACGGGGTAGGATAATGAAGGCAAGGGAGAAGAGAAAAGAATCACATACTGATTACAAAGGAATTCCTATTCTAGTAGTTAAAAAACGAGGACAGAGACGTGACAATGTAACCAAACATACAATGAAGCTTTTGTCCCCAAACTACTTGGCTTGCATACAAGGAACAGAGGAAACTTGGGTCGGTGGGAACAGGCTGGGGCGGGGGGAAGCACGAGAGGCTGATGTTTGTGAAAAGAAAGTGAAATTGGTTAGTCTGCTTTAAGAAAGACAGTGAAGGGGAAAAAAAGCAGAAAAGCACCCTGCTATTGTAGAATCCACCCACTCATTTCTGAAAGGCTCAAAGACCCAGACAGGGATTTACAGCCAGCACTCCTAGGCACTGAATATGAAGCAGAAAACACTCAAATGCCCAGAGGCAGCTTCTGTGGTCCCAGAGAAGAAGCTTTCAGATTGTACTAGGGTATGGTCAGAGCCATTTTCTTTCAACAGGTTTTCTACTGCTGCGTCAGTCATTACGCCCAGCAGTACAGACCATAGGAAGACACCTGTATGCTGAGATTTCCAGCTGTAGCTAACCAACCAACCATGTTTTATTTTTAAGCAAAGTTACACAACTTCCTGGAAAAAGAGTTCAAAAGCAGACCAATATAATCCTCTGGCTCAGAAGGCAGGACGGCTCTGACTGGAGGAGTAACTACTGAAGGCAAAGTACTAACAATAACAAACCGAGCTGGTGTTCAGCTGACTGTAAGACACTGGAGAAGAAAATGCGAGTGCCGAGCAAGGCTGTGACTTCAAACACTGCCCAGAAACATTCAGAAAGATCACAGTAATGTAAAGCTTTAAACTTTAGGTAATTTTAAAACTAGGATAAGGATAATAAATTCAGTTCAAACCAAGCATATTCCATTTAATAGCTTACTTTAAATAAGAAAGGGTGTACTGATACAGAGATTCTCTTTAGCCTTAGTTAAAATCAGTTCAGAAAAGAATTATTTTCTCCGAGTTGACTAAATCTGGCATTTATTTATTTACATGAGTCCGTATGCAGGGAGTGCTTAAACTAAATTAAGGTATGGGTTTATACATATTATATGCAATTATAAATAAGGCATCTCCTTGAACTATCTGCTTTCTGTAAAAAGTTAGGCAGTTTTCAACTTTTTATTTATTTATTTTTTAAAGAAACTGTACTGCTTCTAATCTCCAGGTACCTGGGCAATCAGACTTTTGCTGAAACTAGACAGAACATAAACAGGTTCAAGTTATTAAGATCTCGAGAACTTTATTAGTGATCAATCTAAAACTAGCACTTGTATCCTTGAGAACAATTAAATTCACAAAACTTTACTACAGTAAATGCTTTTTTACTTAGAAATGAGGTATTATTATAATCTGGTGATGCAGCCTGCACAGTAAAGTAATAGCACTCAGGAATTTCAAGATCTTACTGCCATAGCTGCATGAACAAGGACCGAGGTACAAACAGCACTTTTTGTGGCACACCATCTCTGCATTATTGACAAGTTAACAGTTCTGGTGCTGCAGCAGTTCCAGTTCCCCTAGTAACATTAAGCAGGTTACATGAATGCCATCCAAGGAGACGCATGATATAATTATACCATGATTTTGAAGATGACAGTACATTAAATGATCACTTGTATGCCTGTATGCTTCGTTTTTGTGGGGCTTTTTTATTTTTATTTTTTGGTATTTCCTGTTTAATCCTGCTCTCAAAGCCAGAGAATGCAGAGGTAGGCCTACTAGACTTGGAATGCTATTTATTCAACAAGCTGGACTTCCCCCCCACACCCAGTTTGATGCAATTTTATTGCTAACTGGTATAGGGACAAACCTCCCACATGATCCCAATCTGAATTTCACCTTAAAAACAAAACCCTTGCTTGATCATAGTGTTTCCCAGTAAAAATAAGGTTTTGAATAGGCTGCTGATGCAATTATTGCTCATTATACTGGATTCTCTTAGTAGTTGTCTCATGTTAAATGCAAGTCCCCTGTGGCATGAACCATCTTCTTATTCCACATTTGAACAGTGCAGAACAGCAAAGACTCAGTCTGTTTCTACAGATGCTAGGAATTATGAAACAATCTATCTTCTCCCACTGCACATCCTCCCCCCCCATTCTCAGTGCTGTAACATGCAAGTTGTTAACATTTTTAGCCTAAGGAAATGAACTTTTTACTACCATCCTGTGACAATTTTACCTAGACATTTTATTTATTCTTCAGCCATTCTCAAGATACTTCAGAGACAGATATCAAAGAAATGCAACAACAAGACTCAAACAGGAATCTTATTAGAGGAGACAGATGAGTATCTAAGGTCTGCAGCATGAGTTTAACTACACTATTAAACACTACAGAACCCATGTACAGTAGTAGCATGAAAAGACAGACGATGAGAATTTCACTGTGAATTTCTCTAGTTTTTCTATTGTTATATTGAGTTCCTTTGTAAGGAGTCTAAGGGAGACTATACCAATTCATGTTTCTAACCTCTACCCAACTCTTCTAATTTAACATTCCTAACATATCCAGGTATGAAGAATTTCACCTTCAACTGTTTTTAAGCACAGCTGAATTCAGTCTGTGGACCAAACACCTGAAACAAAGAATTCTACCTGCAGATTAAGCCATAATTAATATTTTAAAATCATAAAGATACGTTTATTAGAAAAATTAGGAAATCATCTGGTATCATCTTCTAAGAACTAGTAACAGCGAAACTAAGTTGCATGGATCAGTACCTTGTTTCAATGAACAGGGAAGTGGAAAACAAGAAAAAACATCTCCATCTTGTGCAAAGAAAGAAAAAGGATTGGATTATGAACAGCTGCCAGAAACATATTCCACACCAGAAGTGCAGTTATTCCGGTGCTAGAGCATGAAAACCTAATAACAAGAGAGCAAGGAAGATAGCACATTTTTAAAGCTCACTGTCATCTTCCAGTTGCTTATCCAAATTTCACTTGCAGACGTCAGGATGAAAAGAAACAGTCAAACAGCAGCAGCCAGAATGGGTGTTGCATTCACTTCAAAAGATCTGCATGCAGGAATAGTTTGCCAGTATCAATACAGTGCAAGCTGGCAGGACTGGAAAGTTACAAATTAAGTGTGCCTTCATCAGTGACCTACTATGAACAGAACTACTGAGCTGCTAAAATATTTTTAGTTCAACCAATTCCTGCCTTTTTTGGTTCCTCTTGCTCTTCCAGTTTATCCAGTCATGTGCACTTTTCCACTCCCTCTTACTGCCATGTAGTTTTTCAAGTTTGGCTCCAATTACCACTTGTTCCTGCTGCTGAAGTGTTCAGATTTACAGCGTAACTACAAATGGCTCATACGATGGCTAAATCTTGCACGTAGCAAGCGATCTTTCAACTGAGGAGATATTTATACAGCAGGGAACATTTTTTTCCCCTCCCACCACGAAAATGGTGGTACTCACCAGCTGATATTCGCTCCGACGGCTGAAGGCTTCCTTGATTCCCGAATCCCTCCACAGGGCGCTCAGTGCAGGTACGTACAGCTGGAACGTGGCAGGCTCTATGGGCATTCCAGCTTTGTTTTCAAAAGCCATCAAAAACATTCCATGCTTCTCATTCTCCGTGTACTGCCAAGGGATCCCCAGTTTGTCCCGTGCATCAACCAGAACCCTGCAGCCCTAAAGAATGATTCAGATAAGAAAGTCAGTGATAAAGAGACTAAAGTATAAAAGAACAAGGACTCAGAGGTGCTTGAATTTCAGGGTGGTTTTTTTTTTTTTTTGGACACTACTCTGGTGAGCCTGAGCTCAGGAGAGAATCACAAACATTGTTTATTACAACATCTCCACCAGAAATAAGACAAAGAGCTTTCTGGCAATAAGCAGCCTAGCCACAATGCATTTCTTCAGGTGGAAAAAAAATACTAGCGGCAGAACAAAGACTATTACCAACAGATTAAAAATAAAAGTACGCACCAAATGCATAAGAAAAGTGCCTGGGAACTAACTTATGATCCCCACAGCTGTAGTTTGAAAAGTCAGCCCGTGCCTGAAACTGTATTTTCTCACCTTTGGGGTTTTAGATACCGAAGATGGTACGCTAGCTTTCTGAAGCATTAGAAGATCAAATGATCATTAAAAAAATATTGCTGGAAGAACATACTGTATATTCTGGTGAAGCAAAGTACACTGAGCATCCAAAACTGAGGAAACTCCGTAACTCCCAGTGCTATACACTTCCATCAACCAGTTAAACATCTATGTAAACAGACAGCAATACCAAACTAGCAAGACCCTAGAAGCATGTTGCTGTAAAGCACGGTTTTGACACAATCTACTTGGATGCTATAAAACACAAGAAACTACATCTATCCAACTTGACAGACTTTTTGAAAGTTTGCTGTAAATAAGCATCTTCTGTTGAGAGACCTTCATCCAAACAGTTACTGCCAGTAGGAAAGCCTAGCGGCAAGAAAGCTGAAGGCACTGGAGAGATTTCAAGCTGCGAGGCTGAGTAAAGCAGCAGCAGTTTTCCATCAGCACCAGCTATCTTTTCAAACTTGCCACACGTTTGATAAGTCACAATAGATAAGTTTTGGTATTCTAATTCTGGGGGCGAAAAAAAAATAATCAAAGGAAGGTGACCCAGTTCTCAAATTTAACTCGGGATTACTGAGACCGCTCAATTGCACATTTGTACAGAAACTAAACTTCTTATTCATGGCAATGAGCCGAACACATGGGGTTAAACAACTTTGCAACTTCAGCCTTGAATCTAAGTACACCTGTGCTTATTAGCTTCAGATGGACCGTAGTTATTTCTCAGTAGTAAGAATCATTCTAACAATGGATGAATCTGCTAATGGTGGCTTAGCATGTCAAGTACTACGTAATTCACAAGTAAAAGCTGTGTTGTACTAAACAACTACTTGTTGTGCTGATCTTTTGGTTTAACAGTTTATGAAAATAAAATGAAAACAAAATTGAAATTGTTTCCACAGCTATGCACATGAACCCCTGCATCGTGGGACTGATTTTTTTTTTTGTATACTTTGTGCTACCAAGATGGCAAGTATGTTTTCTCAACACTCGAACCTTTCATGTCTCCAGTCCGTTAACAGCACCACACAACACGAACAGTAACTTTTCCAGTGGAAATTAAGATGGAGAGGGAAGTGAGAAGCAACTTAGTGCGAGTGTCACAGAATAAGAACTCAAAATGAAGCATCTTGGTTGTCATCGTGCGAGGAGTGTTCCTGAAGTGCAGCCTCCCAAAAGTGTAAATATTTGGTTCCCTAGTGATTGCTACTTTCTTTTTATAAAGTAGAGACCAGATCTTGACAATACCATGACAGGACTAAAATTGAATGCATTTACAAACTGCTGGTTTAAGTTCCAGACATAACTATTTAGTAACTCTGCTGGACAGACCAAAAGCCCGCTCTCATTCCTGGCTACAGAGTTTAGCACTTTATTAGCAGAAGTCCTTAGATTTGCTTTATTTGAATGGTGTCAACAAATGCAAGCCAGAAGGAAAACACAACACTTACAAGTCTCCCTATGAACTGCGATGCCTGCACTGCATCTCATGACTTCAGACGCTTTTGCAAACCGATCACTCGCACAGAACACCATCCCGGGTGCAGTTCAAAGTCAGTGTCAGCTCCCCCCGCCCCCCGTTGAGAATTCCACAACAAACTTTTTCCAAAACTTTGTGGTAACCAGGACCGATGGCACACCACTATTTCTGGATGCTTAATACCAGGTTCGTTTCTGGGTAAGAAGTTGTGTTCACGGGCAGAAACAGTTAACTGGGGCTCCGTCCGCACTGGGGCTCAGCCGGCTCTGACCTTTCACCGCCTCCGGCTCCAGCTCCCTGCAGCCATCGCCAGGCTCAGCCCCAGCTTTTCCATCCTCCAACGTCCAGACGGATTTAACCCTTCACCATCTCACGGCTACCGCGGTCCCTTAAAAGCGTCTCAAGCGAAAGATGGCAAGATCGCTTAGTTCCCATTAAGATTTAGCGGCATTTGGACTTCAGACTCGATGCCTCTCCCCATACTGTCACTTTGCATTTTACTGCTCCCACTGGGGATGTGCAGGATCTCTAGAGACTGTTGTTAAGGAAAATTTCATCATTTGTTTGGAGAAAACCACAGAACAGAATTTCAATCAAGGGCGTAGAGACGGCTCCAGTCCCAGAATAGTCACTTATCTACTGGCTGCAGCTCCTTGGCAATGCAGGTTTGAATCTCCCTCGGGCAAGAGAAGGAACCAAGCTTAGATCCCGCAGACCCTGCGCCGTGCATTAACTACCACAAGGTTACCCATGGGGAGCATGCAGCATCAGCGTCTTCCTCCGGCTGTTTTAGAGGGAGGAACGGTTGCCACCAACTCACGTACGGGGACAGACTGGGGACAAATGGGCAGCCAGATGCAGAGACATCAGCACTGACAAAATGCAGACGTATACAGAAACACACGGAAGGACGATTTTAAACGCTGAATGAAGAACATCAAAAATAGGAAATGGGTTAGCAGGAATGTTGTCCTATGGATATCCACAGGAACAGCACCTCAAAATCAGAGCTTGCAGAACACACCAGCTTTGACTTTTATACCTAGAATGCCTCACAAGTGGAAGCTTGACATAAAAGAAGAACAGCCGATGTTTCTTCCCCCAGCTCTTAATGGTTAAAGATAGGTGACTCAGCAAGGTCCCCCAGTAAAGCGAGCCTAAACCCAGTATTTCTGCATCCTCACAGAATATAGGTGCTACAAGCAGATGTCAGAAAAAATGAGGAGAAACAGAAATCTCCAAAATTAGATCTCATGTGTGGCTGTTCTCTCATTTCAGAGAGACACTGCTTTTTTTTTGCTGCCACAAGCAGCCCTGGACATTCCTTGCCCCAGTAATCTGCAGTACAAGTTGCCGTAAGAAAGGCTTCCTCTTTCTGGAAAGATTTCCATACCTCTTTCCTCCAAAAAAGACCCTCATGGGAGACAGCCAGATGGTCACTCTTCTCTAGGTAAAACTGCTTAGAAGTTTATACACGCTGGTGATGTCTAGAAGTAAACATTTCATTTAAAAAATTGAATTTACTTAAAATACCTAGACTTTCTATTTATTGTAAAATAGCATAATATATTTATTACTAAAGTATGTCTATCAAAACTGAATTTGGACTCACATACCATCAGTAAAAATAAAAAATAGCAAGTCTTATTGCACATCCCGAGTTCCAACAAAGGTAAGACTGTTTTCATTGCACTGCCCATTTCATGCTAAGTTTTCCCAACAATATGACAGTTTATCCAATTTTCCACTACCAAAGAAATTATCAATTCACTCTTCCATTCAGAAGACTAAATACTGCCAATGACTACAATATTTTCAAAACTGGCACACTGAAAAAAGTGACAAAAGCATTTGATATGAAAAACTTCTGAACAGCTCAGCTGATCTAAAGTTTCTGTGTTGCAAAGCAGAACACAGAATAAGCACAGGTGGAAAAAATTCAAATTCACAGATAAGGATACTGTCAAGCATTAAAAAACGCAAAACAGCAGCATACTGGAAGCACCAGTTAGAGAGGAGAAATAGGAAAGTTCTCTGTTCTATTCCTTTCCTAGCAATTTTTAACATATTGAAGTCCCTGTACAAACCCCTGGCATGCACGTAACCTGAACGGAGATAGGGTAGAACCAAAAAAGGTACAACAGAAGTGTGATGTGATTGATCTCACGAATTATCCTACACAGAAGGAGATACCAAATAGATACAGAAATCTACAGCTTTGAGGAAAAAAAAGATAACTAAGGTCTGACATATCAGAAATCTATAGAAATTGCAAACTACCTAGAGAAAGGGAATAGAAGAAGATTATTCCCACCCCCACCAGCTACACAAGTACTAGTGGTACAGCAACACAGCCAGGTTCAACTAAAAGAAGGGTTTTCTCCTATACACCCCACAATGAGACTAACTCAGTTACAGGATGCTGGCCAAAAGTATAAATGGACTCAAAAAGCAACCAAGACAAATTGACAGAAGAGAGGTCCAAAAAGGACTATTCAGTTACATTCCAGATGCGACTCCTGGCTCAAGAAGTTTCCGAAACCAAAGGCTGCCAATAACTGGACGAGTATACCAAAGTGTTGCATTGCCCTGTTCTTGTACCCCCCCCCCCCCTTTTTTTTTTCCCACATCAGAGACAAAATACTGGATCCTTGGCCGGACAGAGCACAGCTGTCGGGCGCTAAGCAGAATGCTTGCTACTCACCAGCAGTATGCAGTTCTATGAGCATTTCCACAAATGTTTGTTATTAGGACTGGCTAAAATATATTTTGCCTCCTTCGCTTCCGAAAGTGCTTTGAAAAAAAAAAAAATCAAGGTTGTCTTACATTTTTAAACAATAATCAAATTATTTTGTGGGAATTAGTATCACCAGCTAATTTTCACTTGAAGCCAGTGATGCTTGCCAGTGATTGAAAAGAAGCGCTGCAGTATTTGAGCAGTAGCTTGATTTAAAAAATATAAGATATTGGTAGTTACTACTACTTAAAACATGAATGTTAAGTTATTCACTTGTTCCAGTACTTGAAGGCCCAATTACCGTACGAATCCCACAGCTGTTGCCAGACGGACCAGCTCAAAGGCCGAGCGAGCGCAGCGCAGCACCAAGCACGCCACGCAGGCAGGAGGTCTGCGGGACACCCATAAGCGGCGCGGGTTTGTCCATGCCCCGCCAAGCGATTCAGAGATCTGATTATTCTAGCCAAGGGGCTAGAGATAATTCACAAAAATAGTCAGTTTTTATACAAATAGAAAAGCCTTCTGCACTGAATTTTCCCCAGATCACTCTCTAACTACTCCTGTGTATGAGATAACAGGCAGCACAGTAACTGTTACACACAGAATACTGCTGCAGGTGCTTTTTAAAGCTCTTTTTGCGCTGTGCAACCTCACACCAAAGCCCTAGATGCCCAGCAACTACACCGCTTACAGAAATCGTTGTTACAGGACGAAATGCTGATCATTGCCTAGTACTTGATCAGGAGACTCCAAGTCACAGCTAACAGGCAGCGCTGTCTTTTCCTATGGCTTTAAACCAGCATTAACACTGCAGGCAGCAGGGAGATTCAACCCTGTTTCCTACCGTGTGTTTTTCCTCGTTGTAGCCAAGAAACTGGCAATGTTTGGGGATCACGACTCACAGAGACCAATACAGAGCCGAGCTAAGGGAGTGCTCCCACCTTGGTAGGACATTTCTGCCGCGCCCTCGTGCCAGCGGAGCAGCCCGACGCGATGCAGCTGGAGGAGCACGGGTCCAGCCGGACGGGAAGGCTGGACCGAAAAAACGGCAACAGCTTCTTGATCACTGGTGCCAGCGCGAGAGGAAGCTGAACCACGCAGCCGTAGATGGGGCTGGCTTTTTCAGCCGCAGCGCTTACTGGCAAGTAAAGATGATAAAATGTAACCTATGTGTATTTTTAGAAAACAACTCTTTACATTCTAAAAGACGACATTTTCAACCGCAAGTCTTAAAAATAAAGTTGTCAATGTTCGTAAATATACTCGCATGCACTTTTTTTTTTTTTAATGTCACCTGGAACACTGGGATGAAGGTGACCTGCTACTAACAAAGTTGATTGCAAGACAATCAGATTTGTACAGCATGCTATTGTAAAGGCATTAATGGTGTTTTTATTTGATCTATGCCCTTGGAACTTTACATCCAAACAGCAGCAAAGAACCCAATGCCATTAAGGATGAGGCTCCGTGTTACACAGCAGTCCGTCTAACAGCTAGTACCATCAAAAGGGGCATCTTCCCTGGGAGTGTGGTTCCACCCTCCCCTGTTTGATGGCTTTGTCATTTGTCTGAGCCCACAAACCAGACACCAACAAAAGCCTAATCACTGAAATAGCCCGTGGTTTCCCCTGCCCGTAGTGGCTCGCTGTAAGGCGAGACAGACACAAGGCTAGGGGAGGAACCGGTACCAGTCAGCCCACAGAAGGGCTCAGCAGTTCCGTGTGTATTTTCAACATTCACATATCCCAATACCACCCAGGTGAGAGCAGGGTAAACAGTGGAGATGACCTACCTTCCTGCCCAACATACAAATAAAAATTGTGAACAAAGGGAAAGTGTCATTTACTCAGTCCACAGGAACACAAACATTAAGAAGCATTTGGATTAGCCACTGAATCTCTGAACTGGGAGCAGCAGTGATGTCTGCTTGTCTGGCAACTCTGAAAAGAGTCCTTGTCTTCGACTAAATCCAGCAAAATGACGATAAATGCAGAAGAAAAAGTACTCTTGATGCAAGCTTTACTTGCAGCTGGGCACAAAGTAGCGAGACGATTTGCCTCAGAGGTGATGACTAGTGCAGGTCCAAGTCGGTGCTTCCAGAATCACCTTGCGGGGTTTCTCCTTTTCCTGAGACCATCTTGTACCTAGCTCATGCTTTCAACGGGGCTGAAGCAGCACCTGCAGTTCCAGAAGCATCCCGATGGGATTTCTGCAGGACATCACGCTGCCCTCACAAACAGACTGCCACAGCACCCAGCGGACCTGCTGAGACAGAGGAGTGCCTTCCCCACCCAGAAGGGAAGGGTCTTCACCTCTAGGACAAGACCAGTTGTCCGCACACCCACAATGAGGGAAAAACTCTTGCAAGTGAAGGAAACTCATTTGGCGGCTCTACAGCCAATGGCTCGTGCTCCTAGCTTTTCCTCTTTCTGTAATTTGTATTGAACTTCATAAAATACTGCGTGCTAGTTTGCCTTTGCTCCGAAGTTTTCTTGTAAACATTCCTAGTAGCAGAATTTGATATTTTCTTTGCCAAGACTGTTTCCAAGTGAATTATAAAAATACATGCATACTGAAACAACTGAATATAATGCAAGCTCCCAGATTTAGTCACTCAAGTGACTAAAGTTTGTCTGGAAAACATCAAAGTATGTGTCTACAGTCTCCAGGGACTAGTTCATGTTCTGCGAGACTAATGACTACATCACAAGAGCATTGTAAGCCCTATTTTGGAGCAACAATGAATATTTATCACTTACTATTGACCATTACTCCTCTTCCACTATCCACCATGGGGAAGACAGATTGCCCTCTCCTAGCCCAACCAAGAGACACCCTGAAACATGAAGAGACCACCAGATCTGATGGAATTTAGATTTAAGACACAAATACATCACATGGAAATTATCAAGTGTTTCATTGATCAAATGAATGTGGAACAAAAAGACCAAGACAACCCAGAATTTTTGGGTGTTCATTTTTTCCTCACAATTTTGTGAATATTATTTTTCATATTAAAATAACCACCAAACAGTAAAAGCACAGAGCATAGATAATCAGATTTAAATACCAGTTCTAACACGGAGCTTTAGCACTTGTACATTAAATTTAAGAGAAAAACTCCTAATTAGCCACAGTTCCTATGCAATATTCTCCTTGGCATTCCTTTCAAAGAAGCTGTCCCAGGGGAAATGGGATGGACACTGTCCTGCAACAAGCTACTCAAGTGTTGCCAGATTACAACTCCAAAGTAACAGACAGTGTCATTAGCATCCCCTCGTAACGGGTTACCAAATTCATTTCTATGCAAACCCAAGGAAATCTGGAGTCAAGTCAATTTAAAGAGCAGCAAGAATTCACATAATGGAAAGACACAGGTCCCCCTGCATTTGCAGGCTGTTAGAAGGAATAAATTTGCGTTGTAAGTGACTAGGTAATTTGGTCACTTAAAGTGTAGCCCAACTAAATTGAGGAATACTCTTCCCTCTTCCCGGAATTTGTACTTGACTGAAGCCAGCAAGTTGCCAACAAGATTTTTTTTTTTTTGTTTAAACCAACAATTACATATGGTAAATCAGTAAATTTACCTTCTACTCAGAGACAGTAAACACAACATAAGCCCATTGAGGGTAGAAAGTACCTGAAACAACGAAGCAGCGACAGGCCAGGTTTCAGTGCCAGCTGCAGAAGTCCAAAGTTCTTCTCAAAATGGACTTCAGCACAGACTACTTATTTTGCCAGCTTTATTGTTAACCATACTCAAGTCGTCGGGGAGAAATGCTCTCAGGTATGCCCACATGTATTGCAAGTATATTCAGAAGTCCTGAAGATATATCCTCAGGGAGTTTTCATGTCCGAGATCTTTCGTTGTCCTTCCCCCCTGTCAGAGCCCACAAGCGAAGTTACACATCATTTCCTGAGCAGTCCTTTCCCCTGCAGTTCTGGGCTTTCAGTTCTGTAGCCAGTCATCACAACTCAGGCCACAGACAACAAGAAAACGCTCACAGATGTATGGAGACCTCGAGCTGGCCTTCGCAATCTCAACAGAGAAAATACAGCTACCAAAAAACACCTCAACAGAGCATACTCCAGGCTTTTAAAAACTGATTTTTTATTCCTCTCTTCAGATTGAGATCTGCCAAACATGCTGCTGCAAGTACCACTCTGGTGCTCGTAGATTAATTATTTTCTTACGCAGCTAAACCGGGTTTTTTCAAGCAGCATGGTATTCTCATACTTGAAACAAAAAAAACATTTAGACAAGGAACATCAGAGCCATGATTCATCAAGTCCCTAAGCACTTTAACTGTTATCAAAGGAAGTAAATAGAGTAGCAAGGCCACCCCTTCTATTTTGGAAGGTATGAAGAGATTACCCCTTCAGCTACAGCTAGAAAGTATCAAAACGCTCGCTAACAACACCGTCCATTTCTTAGATTTGGAAATTAAGGTTTTCCAAGTTTCTCTGTTCAACCAAGAGTTGCCTTAAGACTCACGCTGCAGCACAGCCCTGTCCTGTCCACCTTCCTCCTCCAGGTGGGTGTGCGAAAGTCACAAAGCCTGTGTACTCACACCAGGATATTAACACTACTGCTTTTCACTTCAATCGTCAAAAAGTTGCTTTGAAACAGCCTCGATTAACAAGCAAAACCCTAGTTAACCGATGACTATTTACCTTAAACCAAAGCAAAACTAACGTATTTGAAGACTGTCCCACAAATGCCAGAAAAAGCTAGCAAGGCCCTGAACTATCACCTGTACTAAACGGAAAAGTAAATTCCGTATCACAGATTTCCTTAGTTTTAGCATTTTGTTTCTAACTAGGGTTTCCCAAAATGGGGGATGAGAAACAGAGAGAACAGGGTAAGGAAAGCCGAAAACTCAAAATAAAATGAAAGCTGACACTAACGTCAATTCATACTTAGCACCATTATTTTCGGAGAGGTTTCACGTTCTGTTCTCTGAATCGGTTCCTTCAGTTCCCAAGAGCTGTATAGACTGCCTAAACACTACTGCAATAAGGACTTTAGAAACATCAAGTACTGCTGAGAGACTAGTAATCCTCTCTCCTTCAGAGAGAAGTTTAGTCATGGTTGGAAAACGAAAATTGACCATTTAATCCCAGAGATTTACACTGCATTTCTAACTCAGATCTCAGTGCTGCAGAAGCTTAACAGAGCCATTATTTGACAACGCCAAGAACTGAATGGAAAAAGGGGTAAGGTTGCTGCAGCTGTACTCTGCAATGTCAAATAGATTTATATGCCATTCCATACAATCATTTTCATTTCAAGTTGTCCACATATCACATTATAAAAATTGATCTTAAACCCTTTCTTGTAAGTTAGATACACAGTGATCTCCGCTCCGTTTAGTGTTAATGGATGATCATTCAAGTCCGAACTTCCTGAAACACGGGAAATAACTTGTAGTCTAAACACTATTATAGAAAGAATGGCAATCGGATTCACTTGACAATTTACATTGTCCAAGAAGCTAAATTAGTTTACTTGAAACATTTTATGGTTTTCCACCAGACAAAAAAAAAGTAATACAAGAAAGTATTATACATTTACCCTGAACTAAATTTCCCTGACAACATCACTCTGTTTTAAAAGCCCCATAAGTCTGCCTTGGTATTTGACTTCTTCCTGATGATTACAGCAGAATTTCAAGGTGTTATCAGGTTTCTTTCAGACAGGCAAGAAGCAAACAGAACATCTACTACTTTCGCCCCTGCTTCAGTCTCAGACCTTCCCATCAGAAAACATTTAGTTTCCTCTGTTTGCTCTTTCCCCTTCTGCATGCTGTTTCCATAGCAGCTATTCCCAAGCCATTCCCCAAAACTATGGGTGAAGAATAAACCGTATTCTTACACAAGAGCCATCTCCGTCATCCAGAGAAACAAAGAAAGGAAGAGTTCAACAGACGCTGTACACGTACCCACAAGGGTAGCCTAGCCTAACGCTCCCAAATCATGATCTGCAAGGCCAAAAGGGTGTTCCATTAAACCCTATTAACTCCCTTTAAAAATACTTCCACATTTTACTTTGGTGATTAGGAGGCTTAAAAAGGTGTTCGGCTGACAACACTCCATGAAGTATTGTAACTACTGGTCCTGAAATCAAAACACCAGACAGCTACCTCGAGGACCCGGATTCCATAAATTTGCCCAAAGCCATCCAGCAGACAAGTGTTTCAAGTGTGTAACTTTTCCACCAGACCTAGAAGATGACGGAGATACTTTCCTTTCCTTTTCTTTCCTTTCCTTTCCTTTCCTTTCCCAAGCACACTAAGTTCTACTGCTGAAAGCTCTATACTTTCTTTATATATAAAATATTACAACATTTTACCATAACTAGTATTGCTCACACAACTCGAAGAGCAAAGTCTCATTAAGTTTTTCTGTTTTCACAAATCTCTTCCTTAAAAGCTTCTGCTACTACTTTAAAACAGTAGTACCACCAAGTATATCACTGACAGTGCCAAAATAAGCATTGTCCTCTAAGATAAGAATCCTTACTTCTAAGTGTATAGATAAAAACCCGTAACAGCCTTTTTGTTCACCTAACTTCAATGAAAGAAGAGCTTCTGAACTTCAACCTTCTCACCATTAATGGGCTCCTAATACACCAAATGGTCCTGTAATACACGTACATGCTCATGCAATACACACCATGTTCCTAAAAATGGACTAAAAAAGTAAAGGAAAAGAAAATCAGCCAATAATTTTCTGGTTCACTAACAGAAGCAAAAGTCTTTGATGGAATAGTGGAATTCTTAAAAACAAGAATCATTGGGTGTGTATGCAATTAAGTGCATGTAAGCTTCTATTCAAAACAAATTTGAAAATTCGGAAGTAACTCTTGTTATCCTTAACTTACACAGTTCCCTTTACTCAAGTTTTCTATGAAGTATCACAGAGCCTCACAAATCCACGGCCATATAAGAATGGGGTCAGTCCTACAGAAAAACATAAGCAGAAAAGTAGCTGTTCTTTTAGAGAGATTATGAAGATGAAGAGAGACACGTTCTTAAGTATGCTTTCCATGCATCTTCAACAATTTTCTGAAACACAATCACTTCAACCTGAAATTGGCCATCACAGCTTGTTCCCCAGAAAGAAGCAGCATTTGTCAAGGACGATTTTCCTTCACTGTCTGAAGACCAAGGGCTCTACTTTTAAGCTCTAACAGTAGCCTTTATGTTCTCCAGTCACTAAAGAAATACACTACCAGCACTATAGAGCCTGCACAAGCACCAAACAAGAACTTTTTTGCACAGGTACCAAAACAAAGCCTTTTCAAGCTCAGAGCTATGCTAGATAACACCCCACACTACCCAACTTTAACGACCTACGTTCCCCCACGTCTGAAGATGAACCAAGCAACAGCAACTTGCAGCCACAACATATGCACAGGGACCCATTTCTCATCTCATCTCGAGGTACATAGACTCGGGGCACATAGCATGGAAATTCCTCCTCATTTCTTCAAATTTTGAAGTTTCTCCAGTTCTGACTTAGAGGATGCTCTCGTAATGTTTTTTCCAGAACGCAGGCCACACCTATATCCTCTTTCCTCCGCGCTTCCACAAAGCTCTTCTCAATCCCCTTCGCAGGGAAGTTGCCTTCGAGTCCCGTCCGTCGAGGCCTTCCGACGGCTGAGGCAGCAAGCCCAGAGCCTGGTCTCCGCGGACACAAAGGGCTCACGCCTTGCGAGACACCTGCACCGACGGGCGGCCGCCCC
>VXAA01001568.1:748639-828896 GCA_013399115.1 Anseranas semipalmata | reverse complement strand
CAAGGCGGGGGCGGGGGCGGGGCTGTCCGGTGGGAGGCGGAGCAAGCTGTGGAAAAACCAATCAGAGGCGGGAGGGCGGGCTCCCGAGAGCGGTGACCTCGGAGGGGGCGTGGCCTGCCCTCTCTGTTGGAGAAGGGCGGTCCGCCGAGGGGGGCGTGGCGACGGGTGTGACGTTAGATCATGACGTCAGGTCGCGTTCTCCGTCTTGGCGGGAGGCTGGCGCTGAGGCGGCCGGGTCCGCCCGTAACGCGGCCCCTGGCCTCCCGGGCCCGCGGCGTTCCCTCGGGGAACGCTGGTAGTAACGTGCCGGGAAGAGCAGGCGGCGGGCGGTATTTCAGAGCGAGGCGTTTTAGGGTCAGGTTGCAAAAGTTACCCGGTGACGTAAGAGCCGTGTCGGCGCTGACGTCAGCGGGCGCAGTGTCATTCAGCCAGCTTTAAAACCACTCACAGATCTGTCCCCGCAGGCTGCAGCCCGAGGCTCGGGCCGGAGGGCGGCGAGGAGCCTCGGTGGAGCTGGGTCCTGCTGCGTGGAGCCGGGTGTAACTCCTCGTGAGGCGTACTGAAGCACTCTAGTGCTGGGCTGGTGGTGAGGCAGGGGTTAAAGTATCAAAGTACACATCCGACAGAAAATCCCCTCTGTCTCCTGATTAGGTACTGGAGGAAAGAAAGCGTTTCCGAAAGCAGCTGGTGTGTGATCACCTGGCAGCGGCTGGGGTCCCATACCTTCCGCCTGCAGAACGAAATCGTAAGTGACGGACACATGTCCTCCGTTCCACGGGATGTTGTGGTTCTTCCTGTGCTTATTCTTTTGTCTCCGCTTCCCATAATTTACGTCATAAATGCCTAATCCAGTTTAAGATTCGGCTAATTTATCCTACCCCAGGCCTGGACCAAACACTGGGGCAAGCCTATGCAAGCATGTACTGGGGCAACTGACACAACTGCAGACAGCTGAGGGAAAACACTAAAATGGCAGGGATTTCGGATTTCATAGAAAGTCAAAGCTGTTAAGAAGCCTTAACATGACCAAAAAGGTCAGGGACTCACAGATTTAGAACAAAACCCAAAAAATTAAACAACACCCTTCCTGGAAGCGACTACTCAGTGTGACTGTTAATCACGCTGAGATGCTGTTGTCAACACTTCCCCAAAGAGAAGATCTTTTTCTCCTTACCAAGAGAGGGAACTTAAAAACACCTTTAGGTATTGCAGAAGTCAGGAGAACAGCACAAGGTTCCTAGTCATGAGCCATTCACTATATCACAGAACCTTTCTTCAGAAAGCTGTTTTCTCTTCCAGGATCCTATTCTCTGATTGTGGTTTGAGTCAGCAACAGCTCATTCCACGCATAAAATACTACTGTAATTCACGAGTTTCCCCACTGGATGTCGTCACTGCCCCACAAGAAGCCAGTCAGACCAGCAGGATGCAGACAAACAACCCCCAAATCCCCCATACTCTTAGGACTGATTTTCAGAACAGCTGAGTACTCAGGACTCCCGCTGGAATCCACAGATTCTAAGCTGCCTGAAAATCAGACCCTATGTAACTATGAAGTGCCCAGAGTGGTATTTTCTGATTAGCTCAGTTACTTCTGCCCCACAAGTTTTGTCTGCGCCCTGCTTGAGGTCCTCTTCAGACTTCTGAGGTTCTAAAGGTATTTGGCAGAGAATTCAAACAACTGTGAAGTGCAACTCCCGTGATAGGCCTGCCTCATCTGCAAGTGAGAGTGAAATTATGGTATACAATAACCTCATCAGACAAATCAGTTACCATATGTCCTTAGTCCTCTATGCATTCATCCACAAAAGCAGCTTTCAATAGCTCACATCTAATTGTCAAAAGGAAAAGGTCCACCCCTCCCTCTTTCCCCCCGCAGCACTGTTGTTGCTCATCTAATCATTTAGAAGCTGCTCTAAAAACAGGACAAAACAATTTTGTTTACTACCGCAGAGCTGCAGCAGTAAGCTTTCTGTTACCCTGCTGAGAGACTGGGCAGAACCTCAGAAATGCATGTGATGATCCCTGCTGATGTTTCTGCAGATGTTTTGTTATAAGTGTAAGCACCCATGTAAGAGCTTGTAAGAGAGAGGTCTGTACTCAGTCTCCACACCTTCCCTTTCTCCGTTTCCTTATTATCTACCCAGTTTCATGTTTCAAGTTCCCTTCTTTGGGAGAAAATTATGCTAATGTTTCATCTTTCTATTCCCTCTTTTACTTTCTCAGTTTTCCAGGTATACATTTTTCCTATTTCAACTCTATTTTCCTTTTCCCCATCTCTGTTATTTCCTATAATTCCTCTTCTCTTTCTGCTGAGATGAAGAAAGACTTGTACAGCTGCTTCTGTTTCTCCCTCCTTCGACTCCCATAGATATAAAGAGAGGAAAAAGGAGACTGCAAGATGGAATAGAGGAGTGGAGGCTAAAAAGAGGCAATGAGGGCAACATGATTTCCATTTCCCTTGTTGACTACAAAGCAACTAAATTATGAGCAGGAAAATTGGGAGCTCTTGGGGAAGGGCTGGAGCATGAACTTACATGCCCCCGGCCCTGAAAACAGACAGCAGAAAATCAAAGCTGAAAAGTTGTATGGGAGTTGGAGAAGTTAGTGGACTGCTTGTACATACAGACCTTACTGCAGCTGGGCGTGACATCTGGGCAGCCCAGGCAGATGAGAAATAAGTTATGGAAGAAGCCCTGATGTTGACCACCAATCAGTAAATCCCATTTTCTGTGATTTTTGCAGAAAGCCCAGAGGAGGCTATGGCCTCACTGATGAATGTCCGCACAAAGTACAGGGAATAAGAAGGGCTGAGGTGCCTGACCTTGGTTCTTTCTGTATGTCTCAAGTGCCACTTGTTTCTACTTGTGTTGAGCACAGAGGGGATATATGGATTAAGCCCCTGAAAGCATGCAGATCTATCTTTTCGATGTCTTGAAGCTCATAGTTGACTAACCCCAAATTCTTACTGAGTCCCCCGGATGATGGCCCATTCTTTACCCAATCTGCTGTAACCCATACCTCAAAAACTACATTCTGTCCTCTGGAAGTGTATTATCAGCATCAGTGGAAGAGACACAGTGTGAAGGAGGTGCTGCTACCATATCAGCTGAAAATGCAGTTAACAGACACTGTAAGTATTGCAAAACTGAGTGTTAGCCCATACCTGAGACATGGCTGTTGTCTTCCTGAGCACTACCAGACGCTGTCACTGCCAGGAAAAATATTTTGCTCAGTGAAACCAGGAAGCAATTAAAACAACAATGAGGATATGCCTACCAGCTTGCAGTACAGCACCATGCAGCAATATTAGAGCTAGCTCTAATGTAATTTAAACTTCAGAGTTTAGGCAAGAAACTGGCAATCTTAAGACAACAGCAAGATAAAGTATGCACTAATGGAATCACCTGAGCTGATAAATCACCCACCTTGTCCTTTCTGACCACTGTGCTAGATGAGCAAACCGAGTCAAAATATTGAACTGTTGTTATCACAGTGCAGAAGCACTCCCAGCTCAGCCGGACTTGTTAAAAGATGTTGGGGCCCTTGAATTGCTCGTTGTGCATTCAGACAGCAAAGCTTGTAGATCTGAAAAAGATTTATGATCTAAGCTCCTTTTGCTTCTACTCCATTGTTGAGATCGTGACTCTGCCTATCTGAGGAGGTGCAGGAGTTTATATGCACTTCAAGCCCTTACCTAAGCTGGTAGATTTGTAATGTTAAAAGAGCTATATTCTGCTTACTGCATTCTCAGAGGTTTTATGTGGCTTTTCCAATGGCCACCTCTCTGCACATTCCCCATAGCAGAATGAAAAAATAGAAAGGGAAAAACTGAATAATGTTCTCATGTGGAGGAATGAAACAAAAATAGTTCAAATAAATCAACTATTTTCTAGTAACCTCATTAAATATATGGGAACCTTCCAGGACCAATATATTAGCTTTTTGCTATGGGTACTAACACCTTGGCTGGATGCTTTCTGCAAGTCTTTATGATCTCTACTGTAATTTGCTCTTTTTCACCAGTCCCAGCTCTTTGAAGTGATTGCAGTCTCAACTCCCATGAAGTCAAAGAAAACTGAAGCAGTTTGGCATCTCAAAAAAATACACTCTAGGGAATTTGTCTCAGTATTTGCTTTGTCCCTTTTAACATTGCTTTAATAGATTGTTGTTTGGTACATGCATCCATTTTTTTTTTGAGCCAGATTTGCCTAAACTCCTTGAGCTTCTAAGCATCGACATCAAGACATCACAAACAGGCCTAGACAAAGAACTAGAAAACCACAAACAGTCTTGTAATGGTATGACTGGAAGAAGAATGGATGACCAAACAGTGCTTTCAAATTATAATTGTTTGATTCCAGTATATTCTGATTTTTAATTGTATTTTCTTTCCCCTTTGCTAGCTCTGCAAGCAGAGAGGCTGCAGAAGGTTTAGTTCATACGTCTTGTGGGTTCACAAACATGGATTCTCTTGTAATGGCCCAGCCCAGATACCACCAGGCAGTAAAAATGCCAAAATATGCTGTGAGGCAAAGTATGCCTGCTTCTTTTATTAAATTTGTAGCCACAGTGTTTTTCTTTTCTGTGTGATATTTTCATCTTCTGTCCCACAGAGAATACATTACTCATATACATAAAATATGTGAGTCGTGGCACTTCTTGTAGTTAATTTTCACTGTTTTCAGCCTGCTTGACAGTAGCCTGTTCTCCTTCATTACACACCAGCCAACGAGTGGATTAGTTTATTTTCAAAACACAAAACCTCATATTAATCCCCAAACAATTAATTATTAAGAGAAGACAAGCATATTTTTAACCCATGCTGTGACTTTTCTACGTATTTCATATAAGAAGGCATGATCTGTGTAATTCCAGGCATGTCCTGTGAGGCATCCTGCAGGCTCTAAGTTCTCAGTGTGAAGTTCCCTTGATTACACACAGGGACCGTGTACCTTGATTCTGAGAGTTTAGAAAGATCACAAAGTGAGGTTCTGCTCTAAGGGGCCCTCAGAGGGCACAGAAACTGGGCCTGTGGGATCTGAGCAGGTTTATACCTGCGTGAGGTAATGTCTCAACAGCCCTTGCTTCTGAGTTCTAGACCTGGAGACATTCCTAGAGCACCAGGTGACAGAACAGGCACATGCTGGCTAGAGCATACATCCTGAGCATACACAAGTCTGGCATCTAAGAAACGACATAAAACCAGACTTAAGTCCTAAGAGTGGAGCTCTGGTTTTGAGTACAAAAGAGTGAAGCATTAAGTACTATATCCAATTCAGGTGCCTGTTTTGTTTAGACGTCTATGTTACAGAAAGTCATTGGAAAACAAGAAGAGTAACATTAAGAGGAAGGAAAAGGTAAAAATCTCAAAAAGTATAAAAATAAAGCCAAATAAAATGGAGCTCCCTGAGAACAGAACCTAACATGTTTGCTGCCAAGTTAGATACATTTTGTTCTGCATTGTTTTTAAAATTATATTTCATCTGGTGATGCAGAGCCAAACATCTCTATGGGTAACATGTAGCTCCCCATGCTCATAGGAAATTAGCAAGCCTTAATAAAATTTATGCATGGCTTGCTATTGCAGTTCCACATCTAAAGGGAAAACAGATGTTCTCTTTAGTTATTCTCTTCATGTCCAAAGGAAAGCTGTTGGTTACAGTTGTTTTTAAAAAGGCTGGTGCTGAAAAGGTTACAAATGATGCAATTTTTACAATCCTATTCCAAGGCTGTCTGTTAACCAGAATTGCTGAGGTGATGCTTGCAGATGCCGTGTCACCTGCTTACCAGCCTTATATTTCTTAACACCTACACTTTAGGAAAAATAAATAGAATCGAGTCCACAGTACTTGCCTGAGACCATTAATGGGCTGGCAGGCCAGGCTTCCAAGCCCTCTTGCTGAATTCACTGTTAAGTTTCTCAGCCCAGGTTAGTTTCAAAGGAAAGGCAGAATGGATGTGCATCTGAAAAGCGTGCTATGAGACGTCACTAAATGAGTCTCTCAAGGCTTCAGCATGAAGAAGAAAAATCTTGATTCTTCACCTCATTCACCTGGCTCCCTTCACTTAACACATGTTGTGCATTCTGCCCACATAATTTTCCACTACACAGTGCAGATGGGCAATCTTTTCTCTTTCCATTTTTACACAAATATTTTCAAGATGTGCAAAAACACTGGCACTTAGAGTTAAGTATTTGCCATCTGAAAGAGATTGCCACTGCAAACATGTGTGCATGCATCCACATATATCTGATATTCATTCTTTACTTTGCAGATGGGCATCAAACACAGAAGCTTTCAAAATGTTAATTCATTGGGCTGTTATTCTTGTTTGTTTCTACACCGTGTTTATTCATTGCTCCCTGAACGAGGGGATCCCGAGGCTTCTTTAATCCTCAGCAGCTACCAAGTGGACATTAACAAAAAAAGCAGGTCCCTGTCAACAACCAAAAAAGTGCAATAAATTGTAGCCATTGGCTTAATATCCCTTCCAAGTTTTTATCCAAACGATCCCTTTTAGCCTGTGAATATTCATGTTCTTCAGACAATATGAAAGGACAAACATTCACATGCACACCCGAATGTGACTACTAGCTAACTGAGGAATTACTAGTCTTCAAAAGTGGAGAAGGAAGGGACTCCATCATTTTAAAGAAATGATAGCAAATGATGCAAAACCTGGGCGGCAGGAATGCAGAGAGAAGCTGGCAGGAGCTAACCAGATGAGTGATCAGCATTTTATTCACAGTGTTTCAGCGTCCACCCAGAGGAGATTAAGTATCCAGTCCTCTCAGTGCAGAGAAGGAGAAATAAATCAGGCTTTACCACAAGTGGGATGGCAGGGAGTTAATTAGGAAAGGAAAAATATATTTCAGTTTGCAAAGGAATAAAAAATGAGCAAACGAAGGATCTAAAATACACTGAAAACATATTGGAACACACCTGGGAAACCGTGCCTGAGAATCCTGCCAGGGGAGCCTGCAGCCACAAGGGACTGCACACAACAGGTGATTCAGACAGCTCAGCTACAAGCTGCAAACCAGTAGCCAAATGCTGTTGCACTGAATTGTCATGTGAAAGCAGACATTTCCCATATCCTGTCTCATGTGAGAGTCTCTCTGATAACAAAGCATCTAAAAAAAATGGCAAGATTGCATAAAGAAATAAAAGGACCTTCAGTTGCCACTGAAGGTGGTTTTTAAAAAACACAACCCTCATTGAAGTCAACAGGAATTGCTCCACACGTCTTGTAATTTGCCTCTTAGGGTTTGTGCAAAACTAGAATATGACAGATTTTGTTATTAAAACAAACAAGAAAATTAGCAGAAGCCACGAGAAGCAGAACAGTGGTGAAGCTACCTTATTGCCATACATTCAGTGATTTCCACTAAGGATTTAACAGCAAAGCTCAATTAAATGAGTACTAGATACTGACACATGCCAGCTTCAGACATGCTCTGTGTTGTAGGAGCACCTGCATATGGACACATTAGAGCAGGAAAACCTCTCAAAGGCAATACACCATTTTTTTCTGTTCCAAAATGATGTTAAGTGTGTCAGGGGCATGTGTCTCTGCAGTCCCAGTGAAGATCAATTCCAAACTGAGCGTCACGAGCCCCGCCTCAGTCAGCTGAATGACAATACCATGTCTCTACAGCAGGCAGGGGCTTCTGCTTTCCACCAGGTTTAAAACCATGGGTACAGGTGGGTTTGGGGATATATCACCTTGCAGTAGGCAAAGTCCTGGTTGTCAGCTGATTGGTAACGTCTTACCTCTGTGGTAAATGCACAGGTCGTGCTGCGTGCCATTCCAGATCTGCTGACATACCCTTTTTGCCAAGAATGCCGTGGGTTGCAGATCACTGCCCGAGAGGAAGGGCGTGTGTGTGAATGAATGCATGAATATGGCCTCTGGCCGAAAGATTTAATTAATGTTTAAGTGACTTTGTGCCACCAGTGAATATCAACATTGAGTGAATATCAACATTCCTCGTTTTGGGTAAAAGCTGGGAGTGATATTTCACCATTATGTTCAGATAGCATCTCTATATTCAGATAGCATCGGATGATGAAAGAGCACAGTCTGTGGTCAATCACCATTCCAGTAATTTAGGAGAGTGCAGAAGAAGGAACGCTGGCTTTCGACTGTCTCCATGTTTGTTATTTATATACCATGTCATTTTGATCTTGTTGTTTGCTTGTAGCTTTGGGCTGACAGTTCCCTGATTCCAAAGGCAATTCAGCCCCTGACATAAAGCAGAAGAACAATGCACAGTTCCTGTAAAACAACAGTGCTCCCCCCTGCTGCTGTCAGAATGCAGGGATTAGATGCAGAATAATGCAGTCCCTGATCAAACCTGCAGCTGTAATTCAACCTCTGGACAGTGCTGATGCCATAAATTTGTGAAGAAAGTGCAGCTCAAGCGATTTGTGAACAAGAGCTGGTGAGTCCAATTGAATTACAGTTGTGGGAGCAACCGGGATCCCCCTGCACCGAATCATTACTAATGAGAGGCAGAGAATGATTACTTACAATTTTAATGAAATTGAATTTTAATTTATAACCTTGGCTAGAAGAGAAGGAGGAAGAAACATACAGTGAATATTTGTGGGTGACAGGGAAAAGCACTACCTGAAACCCAAAATAAACAGAAGGAGAATGCATTCTCCTGAAGAGACAAGTTAACATTTTATCTTCAAAAATATATTCATATTTTAGCAAATGGTTGTGATACAGTGAGCATTGAAGAAAACTATTCTATGTCACAGTTCAGATGATGAAAGAGCTCAGAAACAAAATGCACAAATACATTTTCTCCAATCCATTTATGATACTCAGAAGATGGGGAACTGGTTAGCTGATTCCGAAGCCATCACAGCCCATTGTTTTGGCATGAAATCAGCAGAACGGTAACTACGAGCGCTGCTGACATATTATAATCAAATAATCACACGGAACCCTTTCTGAGCAAGTCTTCCAATTTCAGCACTGAGTGCTTATTCACTACTGGAAGTAAAAGCATAATTAACACTAAATACTGGTTTAAATATAATGTTTCTTGCTGTTTCCCTTACTGAGGTATCACTCTGCTAGTTTA
Organism: Anseranas semipalmata; assembly: GCA_013399115.1. Lineage (NCBI taxonomy): Eukaryota > Metazoa > Chordata > Aves > Anseriformes > Anseranatidae > Anseranas > Anseranas semipalmata. Next base: position 819,793 of record VXAA01001568.1, on the reverse strand, counting down.
ATATCCTTCTTAGCACAGTTTCAACTGGGAACACGGTAAGGCATAAGGAGGTTAAGAAAAGTGTTTTATGAAGTTCATCTCGGATTTGGAAATGTGAAGAATGAGGTCAAAAATGAAGGACTTGAGTAAGGAACACAAAATGGATGAGTAAGGGAGTACTTGTGGCTCACAACACAGGCCACACAAGTTTTGCAACTCATAATATGAATCTGCAATTCAGGGATGGTTAGAAAGACGTGGGATGTATAGTGGAAGGTATGAGACTTGGGGCTTGCAGCAAGGGTCACACAAATCAGGCAGAGTACTGGAGAGGTGCTGAAAAATGCTTGGGCTTTTGACTTTACATTTATTTTACAGAAGGTAAATCAATATCTCCTCACCCCAATGCACTTGTATCATATGGCTTTCTGTTACGAGGCGACCAGGGCTTGAACATGTCTCTTCTGAACTGAAAACAGCTTAATCCAAAGAGATTTTTCTACAAAATGTCTAAAGCATTGCATTACCTCATGCCACACGTGATGGGACTCAACCCAGTATGTTATTGTACAACTATGGAATCAGGGGACAGAAACTACTAATATTCAAATAGTAAAACATGCAAATTGAGTGAGAATTTGCAATATTAAACTATTTTGTTAAAATGAAAAGTATTAAAATGAGATTTGCTGTACAACAGAAGTTGTTTAAAGAAACAGTGTAGTTCTACTGGAAGAACCATTAATAAAATAGATGGCTACCAATGAAGGTTCGTTTTCTTCTTATAGGTGTCACAAAATTATTTCTCATGAAAGTGTATTGTCATGCACACTCACGTACAGTCACATGGCCTAATTGATTTTGGAAACCAAAGCTGTATCACTTCACCACTGGAGGGAGACGTCATTCTTTTGAAAAGCTGTAAAACTTTTTCCATAAATGCACTTCAGTAAAAAAGGGTGAAAAAATAATCTTGAGAAATACAGCTGCTGAATTTGGTCCAGGCTGGACACAGTAAATCACAGGTTCTAATAACAATAAAAATACACCATGAAGGAAACAGTGCCAGATTAACAAACATACTTAGTGTTTCCACTCTGATCAATACTGCTCAAGTGAATCTTATCGAGGTGCCTGAACTTAGTCCAGGTTAAATCCACCACCAGTATCTGTATATTCTCCTCCCTTCTTCCTCTCCCCTCCCATCACTCACAAGCTGTGCTTGCAGAAACTCATTTGCAATTCTAAAGTCTCAGGCTGATATTTCCTAACCCTTTATCTGACTGTGACCTTAAATGTGACCAAAAATGTTCCTGTAGATGACATTATTTTAGTTTTCATTTAACCTCTAGTGGCCTAGTGGCCCATTTTACAATCATTCAATTACCCCTACTACTGCTCAAAAAAAAAAAAAAAAAAAACCAGTGAGAAAATAACTATTTGGTGCAGCTCAAGGTCATCAGCTGTAGGAGGATAGGAAACCATCAGAAAAGCTCGAAGTCATACAGCTCAGACACTGTTGGGCAAATGACAAGTGTATATATGTACTTCACAGAGGGGGCCAGGGCACTCAAGCTGAGTATCTTCTGCTCTAAAAATCAGAAGCTTCTGCTGGTAGAACAAAAGAAGCCATTCTGCTAGTTGAGCTAGCAGAAAAAAATAAATAAAATCTACCCAGTGGCATGCAGCACATTCCCGAAGAGTGTAATGTTGCACATCTGTGTAGATGCGTGCTGTTATGTGGTGCACATGTGTACACAGACGTGTTTGAACACACACACACAAACATGCACACATTCTGCTTAAGCTACAAAATAGCATCTCAGCAAGATAAAGCACATGATAAGAAAGAAATTCCTGTGTGAGGGACTCTCACATTTCCAGTAAGAGCCCACGGAAACTTTCAGCTCAGCTGACTATTTGTGGTTTCTGTTTTGAACTTTATTAATGATATACGCTACCACCTGCTAGCTGCCTCCGCACTCCTAAATTAGGCTAATTATAAAATTAATGTACAAAACAAAGCTTTTTTTTCTTACATATTCTCATCACCTCCCCACACAACTGTATCTCACACCTACAGGTGCGGCCAACCATGGGTTTCCTGTTGTACTCATTGAACAGGGCAATTTCAGAATAAATATAGTTCAAACGCTTATAAATCTCTAGAGTGAAATCCTAGCTGCGCTGAAAATAGGAGGTTTACCACAGATTTTGATAGTTTTTTCAGGCAAAGTGTTAAGTTGCTTTTGGTTCTCAGTGAGCCTTGTTTATGGAAAGGAAACAACTAATGCAATCTTACAGCACCTGCCATCTTTTGTCTTCTTGGTGACCCAAGCATCATCTTCCATAAACCACCAAATACCTTCTGACAGTAATCATTTGGTCCTCTCTGATGTTTTAGATGTGCTGGCTGAAGCTTGCAAGATCCAGCTTGTGAACAGTGATCTAAGACATTAGAAAATAGCCAGGAAGATGCAGGAAAAAACATGCATCATCATCACCATCATCTCCATTATTTGTACTGCCAGACAAAACCTCATCCTGAAACCACTAGAACATCCTAGCCTAAGTATAGGATGCATACACATATTCTGCATACTCTTTCGTTATACCTTCTAGCTGCTTTAGCTATAGCTACGGTTCTGGTCAATGCTGAGAATTTGTAAAATACCATCTTGGCAGTCTAATTTTCAGACGTGCTCAGTATCCGTGATTCTCATGGATTTCCCTAGGACTCCACATGCAGGACTTCACACACTGGTGGAGTCTAATTATCACAAAACCTCTATATGCTGTTTTATAGCAGAGAAGGTCATAGCTTAGTTGCTGGAAGAACCTACTGTTCTGACTATCATAATAGAAATAGCAAGAGCTAAAAGGAGGAGAAATTCAAATATGTACCCCTACTGCACAGTGCAGTTCAATCTTTCTGAGGCGCACAAAGTAAATAGTAGTAATAAAATGTGATAGGAAAATCAATTGGAACAAATGAAGCACTGTCTATGCTGTATTCCAGCTTCTCTGTCCCATTGTTACCGCTGTGATTAATAAACAGCAATCTGATAATGAGCAAATCAGCTCAGCACCAGGATATGGAAAAGTAAATGCTGCAGACATGCTACAATGACAGAGCTAAATCTCACCAGCATAAGGTTGTCTTTGGAAAACCGCTTGACTGTTTCAGGAGGCTGGTAAGGGAAACACCATTACTACAGCAGAACAGGCAGTGCTTGGAAGGCAGAGCTCTTTGGGAGAAAAGCTGTTGTAAGCCACTGGATTTGATGTTATATTTATAAATGTGCACTTAGAACCAGGCATCAATTTTTCACATTCATTTAATAGAAGTTTACCCCACTGGCTTTCTCTAGGGTGAAAAAATGAAGGCAACAACCAAAAATTGGCTCTTAAAACAGTATTTTAACAATACAGTAATGTTGCTATAAAGAACTCCAACTAGGTCAGAGTCGATATCCAGCTTAGTTCCTTCTGGAGCACAGACCTAAAAGTTAATGGAGTTGTGTCCATTTATGCCAGGAATAAATTTCTCAGTTTAGTCATGAGTTATTCTTTATTTCTTGTCTTGTTCTATCCTGAGCATTCTGGATGTCCCTATGACCAGGGCTGGATATTGCTTTGTGTAGCCCTTCCTGAGCACTGTCCTGATATGCCCTGGCCCCTTCTGAAGCACTACATTAGGAATTACTCTCTGAATACCTGTTTGTGAGCAGGAGATTGTACCTCAGTGAGTTTCAGTGCCTGTTTCTGTTTCCTTGCTGTTTTGCTAATGCCTTGGTAGTTGCAATCACTGCAGGCTGTGCCAGAGATCCCTGTTAGTTCCCCGCTTCTGTGAGAAAAAATTACCAGATTCACTGGCATTTCAGACTGAGAGACAAGGGAGAAGTGTACATAATTGATATGAGAGCAATAGTTGTGGTGAATATAAATCAGAAAAAAGAAAGCTGTTCTCCAAAGAACTGGAAATACCAAACACTTGTGATAAAAGAAGTGGTTCCAAGATCTGACTGCTGACCATGAGAAGGCTTTTCTACCAACATGTGAAAATGAAATTAATTGGACAGAGAACAAAGGAAAAAACAGTTGCATCTTAGTTCTCCGGTGGAATTCTTCCAGATTGCCAGGGTGGAAAAATGGCTGCTTTGCCAGTGCCCTGAAAAGTCGGGATGGCTGCTGTGGCTGAGGGCAGCACAGGTGGAGCAGTAGCTATTACCATTCAACTGCTTTGTAGCAATTTATTCATGTATCCTCTGAAAACAGCAAGGGAAGCAAGCTGTACCTCATGGCTCTTCCACACTCCATCCACAAGCTCCCATTTGCCATGGTGGGAACAGCCTGGCCCCAGTCCCAGCTCCTCATCCCTGGGAGGGTATCACTCCATGCTGCACACCCTCCTGATGAGCTGGGAGCTGGACCATCCCATGTATCCCTGAATCACCGCTAACCTGCAGGCTGCTGGTACCGTGCTGACGGGGCAGGGTGCTGCAGGTACTTTACTGGCTGGCAGTCCTGCCTTGTTATTTGCCCAGGCATGATGGGGATCCTATGAAAGAGCCATCTCTCCATCTTTGTCTTTCTGTGCTCTCTCTGCCTGCAGTTTGGAAGAAAATCAATATTGCTGTTTGTTGCTAAATTGTCAGACAGCTTTTGATGCTAATATCTGATGAAGCAGACATGCTATTGTAGATATTTACTCTCAAACAGGTTTCCTATCACCCACCATCTGCTTTTAAAGGGTCTTTTTTTTTCCTTTTTTTTTTTTTTTTTCCAGTGACTAATGGTGCATTTAACCCCGGAGAGCCTGTGATCTGAACATCAGAAAGTTTCTGCAGCAGAGGAACAGAAAAAAGGAGGCGGGGGAGGGAGGGTGGACGAGCTTCCTGTTGTTCTGAACTTGGCTTACTGGTAGGGTTCTCAAATCAAACTAGAAATCTCACCACTTAAGGCAGCCACCACTCAAATCCTTGAGACAGCAGCCAGACTTGCATTATACTCTCATTCAGAGTCTTTAGGCTAGCGCAGCACAGACCAAGGGGAGCCAGCTCTGCGCAGGGGTTAGGAGCCAGCCTGTGTCGCTGCCCTTTGCAGACCAGTCACATCAACCCTCTGTCCAGTTTTTCTATTTGCACAAGAATGTTAACAACACCTTCTTCATAAAGAAGCATTAGTACTACAGATGAAAACTAGGATGGGAGGCCTTCCGTTTTCTTCTGCAGGCTCATAGGCAAATACCAAAATTTACACTAGAAAGACTCGTGGGAACGCCCATGAGAATGGCACAGATTCTTTACTGGATGGGTAAGGGCTACAGAGAGATTTGCAGAAATATCAAGTGTGATTTCTGGGAGCGTGGCAGAATTCTGCGGTCCCTGAAAGATTCAGGAGGAAATTTCCTGTCGTGGTCTCTCAGCACTGCGTTGGCTGAATTAGGTTTTCCGTTCAGGAAAGCGTCAGGCAGAATAAGTTACGCCGGTTCCCCCAGGTCCTGCGTGGGCAGGACTCACACCGCACTGTCAGCGTAACTCCTGCTGTGCCAGGAGTCACGGCCAACAACTGTACTACTAGCCAAGCTGCCAGAGCCAAAGAACCGTATTCACTGTGCTTGAACCAAGAATTACACCGGGATTAGGTCTCCAAAGTCAAAAGGCACATTGCATTGATCCACATGAAAGCCTCCTTTTTCTTCTGCAGACAAGTCCAGTAAAGCACAAGGTTTTTCTTGAATTACAGTTTCAATTTACACATTAATCATTCGGTGCACTAGACACGACTGCATAGAGCAGTGTTCTGATGAAGGATCTCAGGCAAACCAAGTGTGCTGCAAACCCTGAATCAGCCCACGTATTACATGGAGTGGGGAGCAAATGAGAACTCTGGAAACTGAGCAAGGCAGGACACGTGGGGAAAGCAAAGTAACTTATAAGAAAGGAATCAAATACGTCGGCTGAAATCCCGTGTACCTTTTAATGGCATACAGCACAAACTAGCGCAATACTATTCAGTCCTTGGAACTGAACAGGAGCAAGGGAGATAGTAACTACACCAAGAGGGAACACATTTGAAAGGCTTCACAGTATAAGCTGATTAATGCTGAACGATTCAGAACACTCAATTCAAATAATTGCAAAATCCTAGAATGTTGCTCTCCCAGAAGTCCCAAATCCCCAACTGTGTCTTGCTTTTTCAGTTTTTTTTTCCTTTTACAATAACTGCTGCTTTAACATCTCAGCTTTAGGTGACCACGCGGAGTATTGTACCCTCATGGCAGCTCTGGGGTTCACACAGTTCTGGACCCCTCAGAGCTGAAGTTGGTCCACCTGAATACTCTCTCTCTGACTTCATCCTTGCTACAGAGTTTTCCAGCCCTAACCCACGAAAATAGCTTGGCATAAAAGAATACAAATACCTCTAACAGGTTTACAGGCATTTTTCCAGCTTTGGCAACTATCTCCACTTAAAGTTCATAGGCAACAGTCTGCTTTGTGTGGGTTCCTACCCCCCTGCAAATTGTGCTGCCAGAGCTGTCTGTGCTGCAGACAGACCAATTGACAGCTTAGCCTCCAGCCAGAATTCTGATTCAAAGGAATATCAAATTCTGTGTAATAAAGTTTGCATGAAACTTTTACCTGCAACAATTCCCAAATGTGCTGAACTGCATGATACTGACTTATATAACACATCATTTTAACAGCGGAGTTAAACACGATGTAGAGCCAGATTCAGTGTTTTTTTCTTGTGATCATAGAAATTATTCCACACCTGATAACTGTGAGGCATTACTTCTATTATTTTGTAGTACATAAAAATCAAATACAAAATTTTCTTCAAAAAGTGTTTCAATCACATTAAATGTTTAAATGTAGACTTTTAAAAATACTTCAACTATAAAAAATTTAAAATTTCAAAACAAAGAAATATTTCTAGATAAGAGATTGAACGTATGTGAAATATTGAAAAGAACTACTTCAGTATTAGTTAAAAACTACTTTTTTAAAAATGAAGTGTCAGCATGGAAACATTTCCACAGACAATTGATTTGGATGAAAACACATCTTCTAACAGCACAATATTCCATTGAAAAATTTTCCAATTGCATTTTCTAGTGGCCAATTTTTCAATGACATTTTCCAAAGAACAATCCACATCTAAAAATTTTTCAGCAAGCTCTTGTAAGCTCTTAAATGACAGAAGTAGTTTTCCAATAACATATTTTGAAAGGCTGTTATTATTTGATGCTTTAGAACTTTTTTTTTTTTTTTTAATACAGAAAAAGTAGCGTACTGAATACAGGACAATTACCCTGACTTTCTGATAACTCCTTGTTTAGCTTAAAATACAGATTGTGGAGAAATGTTCACAGACTTCAATTAGAAACCTTGAGTGGTTTGTTTTAAAATGGATTGATGTAAATGCTGCTTACCTCAGACAGACAAATACAACTGGTATCCAGACATGTCTCTGTCAGATGGCTTGATCTGAACTCTTGATGTCATGGCATCCAGTTCAAACCTGGGCCTGCAGCTTTTAGACTTGGATAATATGTCTGAACTGCATTGGTACCTAAAAGTCCAATTGTTGATCACAAATCTTATAACAAGTGCTGGCTAACAATACAAAAACACCCAAAGAAAATCCAACTGAAAACTTGTCAAATCCTTACACTTCCATGGGATCAGGCTGACAGTCTGGTTTGGATTTCCAGTTTCTATTGCCTTTTATTAATCATTGCTTCCAGTTTTTCAACAAAATGATCACTACTGATCCTTGACCAATAAGCTGGCTATGCATAGGTGGGCATTTGTTTATATGATCAGGAACTCAGGATTGTATATATTACAGGTATATGTGAGAAGGGAAGTGGTTGGTAGATTAAAGTAATATCTCATAAGTAAGACTTAGCAGAATCAAAAATACTGAAAAAATCTACAGCCCAAGTTCCAAGTTTGCACTTCAGATCTGCCCGTTCAAGACTTGGAATTCACACTGGCTCCAACACTCTGCCATTTAGGGAAATTCATGGCTTCTTTTCAAGCCTATAGTTTTGAATATATTTCAAAAGATGCAGAGGTTAATTTCTTCGAGTTTAGATGGACAGTATTTGGAACCACATCAGAAGCACTTCTTCAGCTAGTGTAAACGATAATGGCCCTTATTGCTCTGTTGCACTTCTGGGAAAGTGCTCCAGTTACAGATTTGCTTTTTGAGTTCACATCCAGAAGTCAAAGGGGAATATAGTTTTCAGTCCTTCTCCACTCAGTCAAAGAGACATGAGGGTTATGCATGCCACAGCACAGCTCTGTCAGTGAACTTCACTTAAGAGTCCGGCTGCTTTGCATCAAATGTGTAGACAACCTCAATGCTTTACAGTATCTGCAGAGCTAGGAATTTACAGGAGATTCACTCAGATACCAAGAAGATAAATGTGTTCCGTGTATTTACTCCTCTCTTTTCACACAAATAATTAGATCTGTTATTGTTCCCTGCTTCCATCTCTAGTCCTACCTTTTCCATAAGGTGGGCTTAGCTGTTCTAAAATACAAGTTGAAAAGCTAAATGCTAAAAGCCAGGCTAATTTTCTAGTTTCCTTCTTAGTCCATGGAAAGAAACAGACAGTTCAGAAGGCAATTTATCTCATTCGAAAATAGCCATCTACAGTAAGCTAGACAAATAGCTCTTTGGAGGTGGATCTCCATTCATTGTAAAAGGAACCTCCTTTAGACTTTGGAATCTACCTTTCCTGTGTCTAAAGTTAAGTGAGATAAATCACATTCACAGCTGTTGTTTGCATAAAGAGGGCTCAGAACTAAAGTGCTGGTGAGAGAAGACCACTGCAGGAACAGCTATGACAGTTGGAGATCCTTCATCCCCCCCTTCCTGCTCCCTGTCTGTTCCAGCCACTCCACCAGCTGTTGCCGATCCCTGCAGCACAGCCAGTGGGACATGGACATGTGATGAGTTCTGTCCTGTGAGCAGTCAGCTGGTTGCTCCTGAAGGCATTGGAAGCTGACCTGGCTGAACTTTTTGCTGAAGCAGCTGAGGAATGTTCTCACAGTCCCTCCCGTTGCTCAGCTGTGGACTCAAAACTGTCATAAGAGGGGCAGTAACAAACCCCAGGCAGCTGTTATACAAGGTTGCATGATGAGGACACCAGGAATGTCTGCAAAATGCTCCTGGAAGGCTTAGCTTTTCCAACCGATTCTTTGTTTTCTTGTTGAGTTACAGAGGCTCTCTGAAGAATCATCCTATTTGTTCTCTATATACCCCAATCAGTTGTTGTTCTTTGCCCTGGAGGGAGTTGCAAATTGTGGATGCAGCCTGCACTTTGCAAAGAGATTGCAAAATAGGAGTATCCCCCTGCTTGCTCAGTCCAAACAGATGGCATTGGGAAAGTAAAAAGCTATTCTCTGAGAAACGCTAGCTATGAACAATCTTTCAAACATTAATAATGTGAAAAACACAGCAGCAGAAACTTAGATGTAAGCTGACAAATGACTTCTGGAAAACACCATTAGTTAAAAAAAGATATGCATAAAAGTAAGAGAAGAGCAGAAAAGCACAGCCATGTAAGCCAACATGAACGGACCCAGTCCACCTGAGAGACACCCACAGTAGAAGCTCATCACCAGGACAATGCAGCAGTTAATCTAGTGAGGGCAACCAGGCCAGATGTTTTGCTTGGATTCTGTTTGTCTGTTTATTGCAAGCTGTTGCACGCTGGCCTGAAGCACCAAGATATGGGACATGGGATGAACACAGAAGCAAACAAATTTGTTATTAAATGCATCTTAAAAAGGAGGGATATGGCAGGGAATGAAAGATCTAGGATAATGGCATGTACACCTCTTCATTTGTAGGTCAGATTTTATTGCATTTCAGATCAGCAATTGTGCAAGTCATAATTATCTGTTCAGTTTTATTGAATCAATTTGGCAGTCTCAATACAGTGTCTAATGTATAGAGGAAAAATTTTAAAAGCCCTAAGAGATTTAGGAGTCTTAGTCCCACTCATTTTCAGGGGAACTTAAACTCTCTGAGGAGTTGAGTGCTTTTGAAAATGGGATGTGGTCTTCTAAGTCATGTACACACTTTTGAAAATGTTATACCAGCTGGCCACAGCACAGTGTGACACTCGCTGGTCTCCTTGCTGTCAATCACGGCAGAGAGGTCAAGGACTGAGTGGCTCACAGCGATTACTGGCTTATGAAATTCTCCTTTTCCACTTCTCAGAACAGTCCCTCCTGTTGAGAGCAGGCATGTTGGCAGGCAATGATGTTGTAGAGAAATACAGATTTCAGTGGAGAAACAGAGAAACTTGTTGTCTAGAGAAGGCACCATAGTATTTTCCACAAGTAAAAAATGTTAAAAATTGAGAGACGTACAAATTAATACAATGCAGAGGCAGGGAAAAACTAAATCAAACATTGGCAGATCTGGAAGGATCTGATGTGCCAGTGGGACTAGGGAGTCTTTTTTTTTGTGTGTGTGTAAGTGCCAAGACTGAAAGAAAACCTGCAAAACCATTAAATAGAACTGGGGTTTAAAAAGGAAGGGAAAATTGTCATTTTCATTAATGCCAGGAATAACAGCTATTTTATTCCCTTCTGATTAAAATGGTCATGGAAAAACAGGGCTACAGAGCTGCTATGGCCATCAGCAGTAGTGTTTCTGTTGCTACCAAACAGCTTTCTTATTGGAGTATTTTTACAATCTCACCTCAGGACGGATGTGGTGCATATCTCAATTCCATATCCTTTAGTCCAATCCTCATGATTTATTTCTCTTAGATTCCACTTATCAGATCTCATCAGAAGTGTTTGATGAGCTAAATGTGAACTGTATTTTTACATAATAAATTACCCCAAGCTCCCTCTCAAGATCTTTGTCCTTCTGACTTGTTAAACAGCTTGCTGTCCATTAAGAGATGCTGGTGGGTCAGAAGTTGTGGTGGTGGCTGTGGTCTGGATCCACATCCTAGATCCCTAGCATCTGAGACATTGGCTATTCAACACAGCTCCAGTACCATTCCATACATGCATTCTGCCAGTAGAAGTCCCCAGCCAGCAAGGATGAAACAGAAGTGAGCACTGGGCACTGAATCAGAGAATTCTGTGAGCCCCTGCTCCACCTGGGTATGTCCTTTTGTATCAAAGAGCTTCATTTTACACATTGTTTTTTTATAGCTGATCTTCATCTATCCAGATGGTTTTACGCTGCTCTTCTCCGATCTTGTCTTTTATTGTTCGGATAAGATCTTCAATACTGCTCCATGCATCTGCCTCTACAGATGCATAAAGACACGGCAGTGCTTCCAGTTCTTTCTCCTTCAGACGGCACATACGTAAAAACTCATCTTCAGTCTCCGGCTTTGGCAACAGTTTCCTGTACCAAATGAGCAGGCCAAAAATAAATGTCTTGCACTGTAAGTGAATCCTGTAGTCCCATCTGCCCCATCAATAATTTCTTTTCTACCAATTATATACAAGCAATGAAAGCATTGGAGAATACAACTACTCCAGGTCTATCACCCTGCTACCTCCATCCCGCCCCCAAGGAAAAATATTTGCTATGGGGGAACAATTTAAGAGGACTGAATGTAGGGAGAGTGCAAGTGTTTATGAACTTTCCTCTTACAGTTGGCACTACTTTAAGAAATGCTGTGGGAGTGCTAAGCATGGAGAAAAACACATATTCTTCAGTCTCATCCTCCCACAATGCTCATTGCTATCAAGGACAGTGAAAGAATTCAAAATTTGGGGAATTCCTACTTTCTCCTGTTCAAGATTTCAGGGAGGAGTCACAGGAGGAAACTGCACATACAGGCACCAGATGAAGAGAGAAGAGGACCTGTATTTCTCTCAGTGATAACATTATTGGGCTCGAGAATTATTCACTGAATAAGACAGAATATCAAATATGCAAAAGGTTTGATATTTTACCTGAACCTCTTGATGTTTTTCTCTGAGACTCTGATAAAGAGAACAATAGGATATATCTTGGCTTTGATTAAATCCTTTGTGCAGCTTATTCCAGCTTCCAGTAGACAATGCTTATTCTAAAAACAAAGTCATAACAGTGTCACAAAGGAACATTCACTGCTGTAGAATCTTGAGATAAATGTATCCATACCTTATGGGGTCAGCTGAAAAGCTCTCCATTTACCAATGTACTGATTTAAAACCTTTTAATCAAATATACATTTAAAGTCCCAACTCCTCCTACTGGTTTACGACTAGTCAGTCAAATAAAAGTGAAGCTTGGTAGCTTTCTGAAAAGGTTTAAAATAGAAATTCATTGATCTAAAATTGAAGAATATGATAAAATACAAGTTTTACATATATACACAAACACACACATGGTTTTTGTTCAGAGAGAACATCTACTGCAACTACTTGTGTGAGAGAAAAACATCAATTTAATTCTTTTTTTCCATGCTGTGCATCAAATCTACTCCACTTGATATGAGATCTCTGTCTTTGACATTGTTATCTTTGTACTGTACACCCCTGTGTCTGTGTTTCAAGCTATCCTTTCTTTTGTCTCGGTTCTTATATCTCTTACTCTCTCGCACATTCATATATACTTACAATACGAAAAGGAACTGAATAAGGGATGAAGCACAGAAAATGAAAGGATATTTTGCTACATCAATGTGGGTCATCATAGGGAATGAGTAAGAATATAAAAGGATATGGCTGAGGGTGAAAAAGAAAAGGAAAAGCAAGAGCACAAATAAAAGCCATGTGAGAGAATAAATATAAATCTAAGATTTAAGGTGGGCAAGAAAAAGAACATGCAACTGTAAATTGGTCAATCTCTCATTCAAGTAGAAACACACATTGCAGACAGATTCACAGACAGTCTATCCAATGGATACAGAGTACTCTAAGCACCTTGGCAGTGACAGCCTCAATATTGGCAGGTACAATACATTCATATGTGTTCAGATTCTTTTCTCTGCTGAAGATGATAGTCTCCATCCTTTGCTTCCTTAAGAACTCTTCCTTTGTTACAATATCTGGTAGGAGAAGTGGATGAGAACAAAAATCAAGATTACAACAACAGTACACCTAATAACTATCCAATAGTACTTCACCTAGGATGTAAGGATGGTTCAGAGAAAGAAGACGAACAATGAATTTTCTTCTTAACAGCTGCCTCATTTCTTCCATTGAATTCAATTAAAGCTTAATCTGATCACAGCTGAGCACCTCAGCTATATCTTGCACCAATGAGTCCTTGGGCAATTACCACAACACTATGAAGGCATTAAATTTAAACAGTAAATACAATTCCAGTACCTAATGTTACAAAGTAACATTACAGGGCTGAAGGATGCTGAGAAATGCTAAAAAAAAAAAAAAAAAAAAAAAAAAAAAAGGGTTGCTTCAGTACAGGATCCTAAAACATGGATTTACTGTTCCAACATTTGTGTTTAAAGTTTCAAAAAATTTTGGCTTAGGTTGCAATGTGTGATACTGGTTCCCTTGTGAATTGCAGCTCTACATCAAAGCTTTTGTTTTATATTGCAAGACAGGGGATATTTATTATGATACTTAACTTTTCAGTTTCTCTGTCTGGATAACTGTAAGACTGTGTACTATGTGGTGGGTATTCAATATTAGTGTAAAAATGAAATGTCAGCTGTGTTTAATGCTGTGTTGTATACAATCCTGCCCTACAGCAATCACAGTACTGCATATTGCTTTAATAGTAAATACTTAGCATGGAAGAAAATCAGTCTTTCCAGAAGATCAAATGCACAATCTTCACAGCCTTGGACGAGATAGAAACATAAAATCGCTCTAGGGAAGATATTTCTCATAATAGCAAATACTAGAAACAAATTAATCAAAATTTCACATTGCCTAGATATGCAGTATGCAAACAGTATGCAAACAGAAAGAGCACTCACAGCATTTCAGTCTCTGAGGGGCATCCTAGCAACCACACAGCATATACATGGATAATATTCACAGACACAGAATCTCATAACTGTGTGCACTGGCTGTCTCAAAAACATTCAAATATCTCAGATATTCTCAAAAAGCAGGATTTGTAGTTACACACCACTCTGACGTGACTTAAGTACCTCAAGCAACTTTCACAAGTGCATGCCCCTATGTATGTGCACGTATGTGTGTGTTCATATTTCCAACACTGAAGCTTGGCAGTCATGGTCCTCTTTTATCCCATTACCTGGCTTGCATATGTTGAATTCCAGGGCACCTCCAGAGTTGAGAAGCTTCTGTACCAAGGTCTTGGCAAGCATGGTGGGAGTGAAAAGAACAGGGCGCCTGCGCTCACAGTGGATTGGTCTCACCAAGCTATAAGGGATCAGACTGAGCCTCTTATTGATTTCGCTTTCGGAATCCAAATCTGAGTAGAAAACAAGACATTTATACTCTGGTTTCCTCTCCATCAGTATTTGGAGAAAAAAAGGAGAAACATGTGAACCAGAAATGACATGGTTAGTCATACTGGTTCTCCTTTCTCTTATGCCAGCATTGTCCTTACTATATATCCAGTAGTATAATGTCCAATCTAATACTAAATAGTTCAAGTACCTTTTACTTTCAAGAGATTATTTCAGAGTTTAACAGGAGACTTGCTAGGAGAATCTTTCTGCTAATAACTTGACTTACTTTAATTGTTTTGGGCAAAGAACAAGAGAGAACCTAGGAAGAACTGCCAAAAAAACAGGAAGTTTCAGTGTTGTAAGCTTGCTCGTGAAGGCTTGGTGCCCCAAGCACTTTTAGCAAAATCATTCTTTTGGTCACAAACACTGCCTAAGTTTTGCACAGAGTAGAACACAGAAGCTAGTAATAGGGAAGTCCTATAACATTTTTTCATAGCCATGCAGTTATGTAGTAGGCCTTTATATCAGTGCCATATGTGTAAAAGCTATAATTATTTTATATCCATACCTTCCAGTTTATCAGGTAGGGGTTTCTTTGCTTCAGATGAGGTCCGTGCCAGACCAGAGGGCCAGCCAGTGACGATACGGACTCGCTCATTGCTATTCATACGCTTATATTTGTTTTCAGACCTGCTGACAAACTGAAAAGGTGAACAAAGAAATTTGACCCTCATTTCTTACATTCTTTATTCCCCTATGTATTCATCAGCCCACACTTGTTACCTATGAGATCTGAATTACCTATGTGTATCAAAGACAAAGCTCCATGGATCTGTTGACTAAATTCTAAGACTCTTTAAATATCATAGATCTGATTCACAGCCTTTGTTAATGCCCTTTGGGATTTCTTATTTTCTTCTCTGCTCTTAAGTGGCATGCTCTTCTTTTCCTTGGCAGAGCTCCCTGCTGTCACTAATCGAAGCACTGATGTATCCACAGCAGATTAACACACACACACACACACACACTATCTGTACAACAGTACTGCAGATTATACCCACAGCTTTGCCCCTTCTTTGTTGTACCACAGAGACTTAAAACCTCCTAGATGGCAGACTTTTTAGACTGAGGAAAAGGCTTCATGCTTTCAATCGCTACCCACCCACTATATTTCCTCTATCCAAATATTAACTCCTCCTCCTGTGTATTTGCTAACCTTCACAACCATCTTCCTTCACAAGTCTTATTTTTCACCCACAGTCTCTGTACCATTCCAAGTCACTGACCAACAATTAAAGGACTATTTTCTGATGGAAACTCATCCACAGACACTTGGGGATTTGGTCTAGCCCAACAGATTTGTCCTTATGGTTCAGGCAAAACACATTTCAGCCTCTGATGGCAGACATGTTTGATTCATCATGCTATATTAGTAATGGAAGGCCTGCATTTAAAAACAAACACCCTACACCACAAAGGCAGCTAGAAAACACAACCTGTTCATCTTTTTCATATATTAAATCTCTTCTAGATAAGAAGTCCTGATACAACCTCTATACCTGAGGTAAAGTTTCTAGGGAGATTAGGATAGCCTGAGAATATCTGCTATTCAGATCTACTATTTCAGACACTCCACTGAGGATTGAAACTTTATTACCTGTAATATTTGGCCCAAAAGAAAGCTTGCTCTGGACAGGCGAGGGCTGGTTTTTGGGTCATTTGATGGGGCAGGTTCCTCTGGCTGCAACGTGTTCTAGTTAAAAAAAAAAAAAAAAAGACTTTTTTTTCTTTTTTTAAATCACAGCATCAGAGAAATAGAAGAGGCAAACACAGATATTTCATATTTCCAGTAAAAGGGATAGTGACTGATTCATATCTACACCAAACATGATGTTCTAAGCAAGCTATAGACATAGCATAGCCTATGCTTAGAAATAGCACTTCTGTTACTGCTCTTCCACATTCCTTTCTTCACAGGAGATTGCACTCCACAGTTTATGATGGAAGTAATTTCTGTATCAAGAAATAGCATACAAAGCTTTTGCTCTCACTAGCATCTCTGCCAGTGCTCTCTGTCCCTTTGATGAGTGAGGACTGGAGTACAGGAGGAATGCATAGCACAACCTTGACTGAAATCCAATACTTTGGCTACAGTGTCTCTGCAAATGTTAGAAGCATGTATATCTTCCAAGCTCTATTAAAAGTTCTAGAAAGAACCTCTGGTAACTAATACACAAGGAAGTTAGTTTTCAATTGTGTAAAGATGGAATTCTTGGGGCTAAAGAAAGAAAAATCAAAGTTCTTTCACTGAAGGAAAAGGAGAAATTGGCAGGCCTGTTGTGTGTGAAGACCTGATAATCCCACTTCTCTCCATAGCATGTAGGTTGGGAGACAAAGATCTTTCTAATGTGGGACAATGGTAGTTATTTGGATTAGACAATTGGTCACAGTAGGAGAGAAATAATTTCAATTATTAACTCCAAGGACACAGCTTCTTTCTCTTGTGGATGTGAAGTTGTGCTAGAGGCTTAGAGGCAGAGAAGAATGAAAAGGATTAACTATAATACATAACAGATATTATACTTTTAAAGTGTACTACCTCATAGCAGGAAGGGTTAATAGTGAGCTGGAGCTAGGTACATTGCCAGAGACAATATTATTTAAAGCAAACATAGGCCACCCATTACCTGGGACAATCAAAACCTACACGGAGTGTAAATAGGAATTCCTGTAAAATTAACATAATGAACAAGTAGCAGTGGCGTAATGGATGTTAAAAAGACTTCGTTTGTAGGTACTTACCCGGAGTGCCCGAAGGGTATTATATGAGCTTTCTGTCTCATCTCTGCTCCCTCTGTGCATCAACCGCTGCAGCTTCACCAGAAGAAGTTGCTGGGCTCTGAAAGAAAGGATGGAATCACATAGATCAAGATATCTTTGAAACCACTCAGAAGAAGGCTGGACTGCAACGGGTCTGTGCCAACAGAAAAGATTAAACAGAAATAGCAGTGAGGACTGACTAAACCATACAGTAAATACAGGAACAAAATAATGAGCAGGACTGCAGTGCAGATAAGGATTAAGGAATCTCCATGATATATTTTCCTATGCTTGTTTTTGAGAAATCCACATTATTCTCTTGGGTGAGATGTGCGGTCTCCTTTCTAAAGCTTTACAGCTCATATTACAGTTTAACATCACCAGGTCTTATCCCCAAAACTAAGGCATACACATCTTTCCTATAGCAGTTATTAATTTTCCTGTTTACAGAACCGCTGTTCTCAGTCATGGTCACTCTGCATTATACTCACCTGCTGTAGCTGGGAATGGTCCCTGTTTCCAGATCCCTGTCTGTGAAAGGATCAACTCTGGCACACAGCCACTCACACTTCCCCTGGTACATGGTGTCAAGAATATGAACAATCTCATCACATTTCACTGACAGGGAACAGCAGTCCAGCTGGCTGGAGATGTTCAGATTCAAGCGGATATGAAATGAATCCCCCGATGTGATAAGCCCTTCTTCCAGTTCTGACAGCAGTTTCCGGTAACCTGTAGCAAGGAAGAAAGGTGCAAAGCATGATCAGCTGCTGGTCAGAACGTCAGTATTGCTGCATTCTAGGGCATCCTCTGTGAGAAGCACACAGCACAAACTTCCGAAGCTCTTCAGAGGGGGTTTGTACTTCTAGAGTGTTAGTTGCAATAGTTACAGCAAGGTTATGGGTCTGCACCTTAATGACACTAACAGGGCATTGATTCAGAAACAGGTCATGCTGCCAGTATCAGAATCTGTGAGAATATTCTCATTGTCATGATACTTCTAGGTAACCCCATTTTCAGTACTCCAAACATGACCTGTAAAACAGAGAACTTCTCAGCAAAGATGCAGACACAGCTATAACTCTATCCTGTAAGTACAGCTTGAGTTCTGCCACCAATTTCAATGACAAGCTATTCCCTTTATTATTAGCTCTAATTGGCACTCCCACAAACTATAACATGTTTTATCTGCAGTTAAGCGGTGCTCAAAAAATTTGCAATATTCTTTCCTACCTTTGAAAACATCAAAGAAAATCAAAGACATCACTTCCTGTGTGATCTATTCAGCTGAAATTCTCTAACCAGCATAAAAAACAAACAAATGAAATGAAAACAAAAACAAAGCCTGAAAATTCATATACAACAGTAAAAAATGGATTTTGGAATCTAATTTTTGATCCACAACTCCAAATTATCATTACAAGCCTTGAACACTAAAATCAAATTCTGTTCACCACACACAAACTCCAGCTGCTAAGGATAAGATAAAGCTACAAAGGTAATAAACAGGGCAACTCCATCAGGTAAATGCTAAATGGACTTCAGCTGGATAAAAGATGATTCAGCTCACTGCATTGTCTTACAGAAAACAGTACATAAAAATAAGTTTGTGTTTGGTGAGTCATGTAGTTATTGGACCACCACGTAAATTCTTCAGAGTCCTGCAGTGACAAGCATATGGGCTTTTTTTGTTCTCAGTTCATAGCTAAAATCTGAAGCAGTTATACAGAATAGCCATAACCAACACTAGTGGACACGCTTCCGATTTATACGAATATAAAAGATATTTTGGTTCTGTTATTCTCATCCACAATAGTTAGTACAATAGACCTGGAGCTATTTGAGATGAGAAATACTTTTGGTCTTACCTTCATGATTTGATTTATACTGGAGTGTTACTGGACCACTGCACCTCTGAATTGTCCAGTGAACTTCTTCCTTTGTGCAAGTATCCAAGGGAACGCTCTGATTTTCCCCTTTGATGCATCCCTCCAACTAGATACGAGAGAAATATTACTCTCCAGTGCGGGTTTAATCTCTGAGTCAATTATACCATTTTTTTAAGCAGAATAATCTTTTTCTGATTAAGCAATCCAGATACTTTGCTATCAGGATGCAGATTATGCTCCAATTACTTGGTTTCTTTTCTCTCAAATTAGGAATGTGCAGTGAGCAACTTGGGAGCAGCATCGCTGAACTGCTTACATGATGCTGGGGACAGCTATGCAGCTGTGCAGCACTTCTTCCCATACATATTGCAGCTCTATACATTTGTCTCACTACATGTCCAGTGCCAGTACAGACCACTCTAAATAACAGTTTAGCAGTCATCATGCTGAGCTAAGTAGCATGAACTTCCTTTCAGGCAGGAAACTCCAGGGAAGATGACAGCAACTCCCATTTTACTCTTTTCAGAAGGGCAGTACTGTAAGATACATCATTTAAAGAAAGTATCAGTTACTCTCATCTCTTCCATACAGAAGTAAAGTGCAAAGGTGTGCATGTATGTGTGTGTGCGCTGGACGACCGTAAATACTATTCTCCCATAATTTCATAGTCAATATCAGATTTTTTTTCTGCAAAAGTCATATGATTTGCCATTAACACAAGGTGAAAGAAGACACAAAGGAAGGTATTGCAATGAGCATGAACGCATGGAGGTGCAGACAATCTAATACTGTGTGTTGATTATTTTATGCTCACCAGTAGGAGTTGGTGTCCCTCCCGAAGACCTGCTTTCTCTGCAAGTGATTCTGTCTTGACAGAGCTAATAAAGCTCCCTTTATCATTACCTCCAACAAGAGTGATTTCTGAATTGAGACTGTCTCCATTCAGTGTTATGCGCTGGATAGTATGGCAGGAGTTTCTAATGCGACCAACAGATGTGACAGAGGGACGAAAAGGTCTGTGTTGGTGAAAGGAAGTAAGAGTTACACAGTTATCTCATCTTTTAACTACCAGTCCAGAGTTGAACACATGCATGATAAATGAGAGACATATAAATAAACTTTTAATGTTAGCAAGCACTAGAATCTAAGGACTCTAAAAGAAATTCTTCTTATTACTGCCTAAATTCTAGAGAAGAGCATCTGGATAGCTTCAAGTACTCAGATGTATAATAGTACCTCACCTAGGAACCTGTGGTAGAAAGATAACAAGACCACAGGGATAAATTTAAACCTCTAGAACATTTTGTCTGCCTTGAAGTTTTGAAATTTTAAGATGACCTTCAGTGGATTACAGGATATGAAAGTGGTCCAAAACAATGTTATACTACTATCAACATAAAGAAGTAAAGACTTAGCACAGTACCATGAGATCTTTGTGTCAAGTGACAACTTGTGACATTATATTCCTGCCAATGTATATCTTCAGTAACTAATAGATAAATGGGAGATCTCTACTGTAGTAGAGATCTCTGTCTATGGTAGGTAAACTGGCATCTCAAATACCTTTCCAGAGAGAACTTTCTAAATATGGAGTTGACATGCTCAAGCTCATAGGCATCCAGGCCTTCTGACTGATGAGAAGAAGAGGAAGAGTGCACCGAAGGAGCTCCATGTGAGTGCCTGTCATGACTGTCATCTGAAAAGGGTAACAAAAATGAAAATGAGTCCTAGATAGAGTGACAAAGATGGAAAAGGTGAAAATGGAAGTCTGATCCTAGCCAAAACTGAATGAGGAAATTCCCGATGAAGAGGCATGATACATTTCTACAGACCATGGCAAAGAATGCCAGTCTTTCCTACTAGACCTACCTGATCGCTTTTACCAATCCATTCAGGTTGGAAGGGACTCTGGAGACTGTCTAATCAACCCCCCCGCTCAAAGCAGGGTCAACTAGAGAAGACTGTTCAGGACTTTGTCCAGTTGAGTTTTGCATATCTCCAGAGATGGAGAATCCTCAACCTCCCTGGACAACCGTGTTCCAGTGTATGACTGCTCCTGAAGTAAAAAACTTTTTTCTTTAATGTTTAAGTGGAATTGCTTACGCTTCAGTTTGTGCTCATTGCTTCTTGTCCTCTCACTGGGTACAGCCATACTCGTTTCAGTGCTATCTTCTTTATACTTTCCCCTCTTTGTCTGATGCTTTCCTTATTTTAAGGTTGGAGGTCTTCTTATCAACCTACAAACCTCAACCAAGCACCCTCATTTTCATTCATTCAGTTTAATCCTTCTTTCACTTTCTTCTTCAGGAACAATTGCTTTCCTGTTCTCACCACTAGCTTCCCCTTTGCTTTCTTGTCATGATGATCTGACTCGAATTTTCTTCAGACTACGTGTCCCATCTTATTTAGACCACGAGTCGATTATTTGACAGTACCTGTAGCTGGTGAGCTCATCACATCTCACAGTTAAACTATATACATGATATCCTCTTTCTTACCATCTAGCTCCAAAGCATCAAATCCAAAGCTGTCATTGTCCTCTTCAACCAGGCTGGAATTAAAAACAAGATGTGAGATAATGGAAGAGAGAGAGAGAAAAAAAGATGTTCACTTTCCCACTTTCAGCAGATTTCATTAAGTTCTGAAGGAGGAACTTTTTCTGCGACAAAGAAAAATGTTGGAGGTGTTAGATAAGGC
This sequence comes from Anseranas semipalmata, assembly GCA_013399115.1. Taxonomy (NCBI): domain Eukaryota; kingdom Metazoa; phylum Chordata; class Aves; order Anseriformes; family Anseranatidae; genus Anseranas; species Anseranas semipalmata. The sequence continues at coordinate 798,034 of VXAA01001568.1, read as the reverse complement.
AACAGCACAGCTGCAAAGAAAAAAAAAAACAGCAATTGTGACATGCTTGCAGGCCCAGGGAAGAAGTAGGAAGATGGCAGGGAAACATTATGTGTCAGCCAACATGGGAAGCATGTGGAGCAGCAAAAAGATTGAGAAGGAAGAATGGCTAACAGCAGTGATGGAATAAGATTTTGCTGAAGACAGAGGGAAGCTGCTGACTGATGTTCTCATCTGTGTGACTTACACCACACCTGCTTCAGCACTGAGATACATGATTGCATAATACCTGTATAATTGCCGTATATGTGCTGCAGTATGCTTTTTTCCATGATCAAAAACATTAGAAGCTCACTGACAGACAGAGTGAATGCAAGGGAAGTGACTGAGGTGCAGCAGTAAAGGAGCAATTTACGTGCTTGATTTAAAATATTTCAAGCATTTTATAACAGCTTAATGGTACCTCACATGGTTACTCAGATACCTACAGTAACAGAATGGCAGGGTATACCAAGTGCTTGCGCAGAAACTCGTGCCACAGCTCTGGTCCCAGCCCAGCTCTCACTAACACTAGTTAGATAAACCTGTTCTTTTAAGGGTGACTAGACTGGTTGGCCTTAAAACTAAACAGGTAAAATGCACCAAAATTTTGCTCTTAAGAGGATATTGGTGATGTCCAGGCAAGTAAGTGATCTGTCTGCTTCACCAGAAGGACTTCATTAAAGCATGTCCTTCGTTTGCAAAACTGTTTAAATAACAGCCTGTTGTTTTTCCCATTCAGAATGATTTGCAGGTCTCCTGTGGAGCTGATACTCCTCATAGTTGACTTCAGGTGGAGGGTGAATTTCTGCAGTCAGTCTAGGGAGAATCAGCTATTTTTACACCACGCATAAGCAAGGAAATAATACACCTTTTCCTACATATTAAACCATGATCTCACTTTTTTCACACAAATCAAGATCAGATGAACTGTGAAACTTGCAACTTGGCATGCAAATAGCAATTATTTTAGATTATGTTCACAAAAAAATTTAAAAAAGCTTTGCAGGCTGATTATAAAGTTATAGACTACAGTGAGCTTTCAGGCATACTCTCAAGATACTTGACTTTAGTGCTTATTAGCTCAACAAAATAAGGCCACATTCAGACCTTGCTAAGCCAGGGTACCTTTGCCTTCCACTTGTCAATGGGAAAGAGTACCTAATAACGAGGAAAATTTTCAGATTTCAGCACAGCTCAGACTTCCAATGCCTTAACATATGGAACAGGACGCAGTCAGAGCTGTAGTGACATAAGTCCACAAGATGAGTAATATCCATGCAATCTTTACTGCATTCCGTAATACACTGCAAATATTCAAATGTTCAGGCAAAACAAAGGTTTTTCAAGTTAAGCACCTGAAACATGAAACATTCAAACCAAATTTCCATCTTGAATTAATACATCAGCTTAAAAGGGGCTTGCAGGACAATATAGGAAAACCTTAGGGAGACTAAACTTTGTCTCAACTCTGCTTAAATCCTCAGCAGCCTAGATAATTGTCTGGGAGAACTAGCTGAAGATACCCTCAGTAGAAAGCTGTCTTGCAAACATTTACACAGAGAAAGAGGCAAAAGCAACAGTCCACCAGGGATGAATTTGGTTTGAGAACATTAAAAAAATCTAAATAAAGTTCAAAAACAGATTAGATCTAAATCCTCCACATATATACCTTTTTTTAAAAAGAAATATATACATATATTTCTTTTGTTTGCTTGGGTTTAGTTCTTTTCTCCATATGCTTGTGACCTTTAAGGAATGTATTTGTATCTTCTGATATTTCTCATACAAACACCAATGCTGTTGACACCAACACCAAAACACTATGTCCAAGTACTGCTTTGCTATAAAACTTTTAGAAAAGGGGTCAGTGCCATTCAGGTGACTGTCTGGCAGGCAATGTCTCTCTTCTTCCTGCCACTAACTTCCCATTCCCCAGCTGAACCAACTTCATTCGCAGGGGAAGTCTGTGGGGCTGTGACCCAACAGAAGTGGAAGCTGCAGCAGAAAGTGAAGCAGACGACAATACATCTCTTTCCCCTCATTGCTATACTGATACATAGAGAGCCCTGAGCCTCCAAAAACACCTCCGTCCTCCCCTTCTTCCCCAGGATACCTCATTCCTCACAGGCACTCAGTGGCTTGGCTCTATTTTGGCACTTTACTGTGGGGAAGGAGGGGCTTTCAGAGAAGGGGAAAAGGAGAGGGAGAGAGACACAGGCACCATGGAGCTAAGAAGCAAAAAGTGGAGCCAGATCTGGCTAGAAAGGTAGAGCATGTTCTCCAGCAGCATTGGTGCCTAATCATTTCATTACTCTTTGTTATTATGCACATTGAAGAAGTCAATGCTGCAGTGGTACCACTGCATCATTCACCCCATCTGAACTATCAGAGACTCCTGAGTGCTTCTGACAAGATTAGGGATGAATAACTGCAGCCCTAAGACATTTGGGAAGTTAGTCCTACTTCCTAACAGAAGCCCTCCAGCTAGAGACACACAAAAGGACATTTAAGTCCCTTTTTACCTCCTCCTTGTGACAACAGGTTTTGGACGTACTTCACCAGCATGGCTACCTACCTGCAATGAGGGGCGTCCTCTTTGCAGCGTCGGACTATTGAGTCATTTCCTGGAGGCTCAGGAGTGGTAGACATGATACTGTCATTACGATTTCTCAGGGTTTGCTTTTAAAAAACAACAGCAAAAGAAAAGATGTCTGTATTAATTGTGCTATCATTTTTAATTTACAGAAGCATTAGCCTGTTAGTTTGCCAGTAGCATTCTGCACTGAGAAACATATCCAACATTAAGAAAAATTGATTCTAGACTCACAGAGTGTTATGTACACGAGCATTCACGTGCATATATTCCAGCATTATAGCGATATGTTCAGATTGTGTGATGGCACAGTATCTTTTTCTGTGAGTGGTTGATTTACTGAAGAATTTTAACTTTATCCTTGATATGTAGAATATATGTTGCACAGCTGACATACAGGACAAAGAGGATGAAAAACAGAATGTAGGTACATATATACATAAACAGATCCCCATACATTCAATTATTAATCTAGTACACTGGTTTGGAGTCTAAACTCTAAATTGTAGTACAGGGAAGATAGTCTAAGTCATCAAAGTATCCAACAGCTATTTCAAAGAATATCCCTAAAACAGCTAAGGTTGTTACGAGTGGCAGGGAGTTCTTTCCTGGCTATTCTTGGGTATAATTTTAATTTCCTGGGGGCAGCATTTTTCACAGTGTTCCAGAAAGATGTTTTGTTCTTTGTTATTAACACTCTGCAAGAGCATTCTTTCTGTCTGCTTGTCCTGCTGTGTCAGTGCTCACATATGTATAATGGAATATCTACCTTGAGAGATTATGGGGATACAGCAAGCAGGGAAGAAATGGTTTGGCTATGGCATGCAGAAATTTCCAGCTGTGATCTGCACCCCTTTTCTCACTCACTGTTACTTACAGACAGGAGAAGCATTAGAGAAATCAAAACAAAAAAAAAAAAAAAAAAGAGAAACCTGAAAATTTTACAAAGCAGCTTTTAAAGAAAATATCTTTCTAACAGTAAATGTGAAATGGTATAAGGAGACAGTGAGAGGTCATAAATACCTCTGAAATAATTTTCAATCAACATAGACCAATTCTGTAATTTTGGAAAAGGCTAATAACATGGTTCTAACAAAATGCTGGTGAAAGGATTAAGAGAGCTTCTGACAAGGGTCTTGAATTTGATCGCAGCTGGGATGCTAGTGAAGTGATAACACTGGGCTGCAGAAGCTCTCAACCACGTTAGGACAGAATGTCATAGACAGGCAAGGGGCATCTGAAGGCTCCTTACAATTTTGCTGACTTCACAGCTGCTGATGGAGTTACTGATGGAAACAGAATTAGAGGAACTAGTGTCTGTGCGGCCATTGCTGGCATCAGCCCCATCTTCATCCTGTGTTCTGACTGCTGCGCTTACACATGACAGAGAAAAATACAGACACCAAAGAAAATTATGTTAGATCACTTTCAATACAGAATCTTTCACAGATTTACAACAACACTTAAGATTATCTTTCTATTTCAGTTTATCATGTTTCCCCCCTCCTGTACTGGACAGAGGCTCCAGCAAGTACCGTGCAGTACTGGCACCCTTTCCTGCCCCTTCAGCTTCCTGACCCGGTACAGAAATGCATACCTTTCTGAACAGCCTCTTGCCAACCATTTCTTTCAACTCTTTCCTGTACTTTTTTTGTTAGCTCTATGAATACTAATTACCAAATTGGAGAATGATTGTTTTATTAATTTGTGATTTAACTTCATCATCTGGATCTGGCAATCTGCAATAAGGTTGGCTCACTGAATTACTTGGGTTTTTTTTTTGTTTGTTTGTTTTTGTTTTTTTTTTTTTACACAACAAAAAATTTACAGCCAGGACCAATAAGCCTGAGATCCCTCAGCAGCCCCAGGTATGTCTCTGTGGACTCCCTCCCTTCTCCAGCACCTCTAATTTGGACTAACATTGCCATTACCTAACACTAAACATACATGCAATGTCTTGCAGCAGGAATCATGTTTACCTTCTTATTTTGTACGACAGCAAGCACGCTGCAGCAGATAAAAAATAAAGGAACTGCTGCTCAAGATGTTTGCTTCGAGAACAGTGTTAGCTAAATAAGAGGAATTTGGAGTATACAGCAACTAATTTTGTAACTTGGCAGCTGGCTGATGGGTGGCTCAATCCTCCCCCCCAAGCCTTTGCAATGCTCAGATTTAAAATGAATTCCTTTTTGCTGAAGGACAAAGAAACTCATTAGATGATCATTAGATTGGGGCCTTTACAGCTCAAAGGATTTTTCCAACAGCAAAAAGTATAATGACTCTTAGTACAGGTATCACAACACAGCTTTTACGATTTTTATAATCTAAAAGGAAAATTAAGTACATGGAAAATTTAGATAAGTTATTGGATGCAATATTGTGTGTCTGTGGAGGTATCTCTGGATGAAGAGTTCGATCAGGTAGAACACTTGACTACTTCAAATTATGACATCATTCACTATGAGAGAAACTGTCTATTTTACTGACTTGGACTTTGTTAAGAATCTCCTGAGTTGGAATGTTTGTTAGAAAAGAGACGGAAGGAATGAGACAAAGCAACAGAAAAGGAATAAGGACATAGGTGCTCTTTCTGACCTTGAAACTCTGATGTTTTTTTCATGCTGACAGGGGATTTAGCTCTTGGATTTATCTAAAAGAAAGAGGACAAAAAACAAGACAAATGCAGGATATCTGCCACGTGCTGTAAAAGAGATATTTTCACCCTTTTTTTCACTGTTGTGCTGCAATATATTTGCCCTCATTTAAACAACAGGACCCCAAACTTTGAAGATATTTAGGCATCTAAATGCCACGGACATTAATGGGATTTAGCTACCTAACTACTTTTAAAGTCTGGCCCAAATGCATTGCAATTTCCAGATTCTGCTGAGGGAACAAAGAAACAAAAGTTGAAGTGGTTGCCTTGGGACTGGTTTCAGGCAGCTGTTAATACATCAGGCATCCTTTCGGAGCATGCAATGTAAAAAATGCAGCTCTAATGCCATAAGTAATAATAACAGTAAAAGCTCAAAAAGGTTATGAAGGGCAGGGAGAATTCAAATGCAGATGAAAGGGAAGAGAAGCTCAAAACCCCAAATGTTAGACTGTGTATTTTTTACAATTCATGAATATAGCATCGGATAATAGCAGTGTGAATGCAGCTAGTTGGGGAAATCATGGACCTTACTCATACTACCCCTTACTCTTAAGTGAGAGGAAATTGCCATAATTTAACTCTAAATTAGACAGTTAATTTGACTCTAGATTGTGTCCATTTCTTTGTATTATTTTTTCCAGCTGATGTGAGCTTTTCCACCAATGTTTTGATTTCCACCTTCAGTTCCTTGCTAGACTTCAGGCATTATGTCATTTTTTTTCACTACTGTTAAGGAGGCAACGAATCAATTTATTGACAACGCTCCAAGAATGTGAATGAACAGCAGAAGCAAGGAGAATATGAGGAGAAGGGGCAGAAAATGGTCAATGAAGCCTGATTATACCTGCTCTTTAAGACACAAATCACCACAGGGCAAAAACTGACAGTTCACTATCTTATACAAATCTATTTCTATCTTCATAGCACAGCCCTTTCAGAGGCATAACCACAACATGTGTATCATCTCTTCGTTCTAACAGTCCCTGCACTGTACCATCCAGCCTGATATTAAGACACACCTGGATTCCCTTTAGGTTCACTCTTCTCTTGAGCCGAGCTTGATCAGGCAAAAAGAATTTGTTGTCTTCTGGAGACTCTTCAGAAGTGGAGGAGTCATCTGCTTCCTGACCATTGGCTTTTGGGCTAGAAGTCCCAAAGGTCTGGGAGATAATGGTAATGGGTAGATTCCGTGGCAAACTCTAAAGATCAGTAGGAAAGACTTCTGAGAACAGTTTGGTACAACTCTTCATGACTTCCCTTTAAAGTAATCGACAGAACTTTCCGTGACTTGAGTGCTTCAGAGGCTCACACAGAATGTGGTCCAGTCGTTTTTGTGTAACTCAGATTGACTCAGATTGAAATCCTGGGGGGATTTTTATTCACTGGAGCAAATTCCTCAAAAGAATCCACAGTTTCTACCCCAGTGCAGAAATTCATTCTTTCTGCATTTCTTTCCCTTCCATTTTAAATTAAGATGTGAAATGCCAGCCCTTGAGAAGCTATGTGCATGACACAGACAACTCAAACCCCGTTGTACTGAAAAAATTCTCAGAGCATTGGCAATTAGTAAAAATGTTTTTTTAGTTAATTAATGAAGGGAATAAATAGAGTCCCCCTCTCCCTTCCACATGAAAATGTCTTAAAAATGAAGTCTTAAAAACAAAACAAAACAAAAAAAAACTCATGTGTGTCTTCCTCAGCCCTACCTGGTCATGAAAATTATTGTCCTTAGAGAGCCGTCGGAGTTTGCACTCTAGGTTAACAATGCAAGCTTCTTTCCGAACCACTTCAATTCGGAGTTCATCATTTCTCTCCTCCAGCTCTCGAATCTGCTTCCTGTATTTATCTTTTTCAATCAGACAATGTGAATACTGTGTCTGGGCCTCATCACGCGAGCGGAATGCCTGCAGTGGAGAGAAGAAACCTGTTTTGCATCTGGGCACCAGATACCTTCTCCCAGGGGTTATGTTTGTAAGGTATTTGGAATGGGGACCTCAGAAATTGTAACCATCCACCAATTAACACAGCAGTAAGGTCCAGGATGTGCCACAGTAGTACCATTAAAAATAATGATGATGAGGGTGGTTCTTTTCCAGCTCCCTGTTGGTTGGTGGCAAAATACTCCAGAGTGCAAATTGGATGGACACTAATATGAAGCCTGCAGTAGTTGTTGTTAAGATCTTGGTCCTACCTAGAGGATGCTACGCTGTGGGCACAACCCAGTATTATCCTGTGTATAATTACTTTAATGCAAATTCCAACAAGTAGCAATTTCTTGTAAATGTTCATGTTTTAATGGCATTTTGGGTCCAATTACCCACAATTCCCCAAAGTGACACAGAAGAGATACAGGCTTTGGTTCCAATTTCCCCCACTTTAACTGTTAGATACCTGGTCTCGTTCCTTTTCCACCTCTTCTAGCTGTATCATCACAGTGTTCATACGGTGCTTGTACATCTCACAGTCTTTTCCTAGCGTTGAACACTTTAACTCCAAATCTTCTTTCTCTTCGAGATACTGGAAATGACAGACTATTAATGACAGACATTACCCCTGCTCTCAGAGATCTTTTGAGCACTAGCCTGAAATATCCTGTTTCTTTCTATCCTTTCATTTCTCACCTTATCTCTCAAGTCCTCCACATGACGAATCTCCTCTTGGAGATTAAAGATCTTGTTGACCAACTCATGACGATCTTCTAGTGCCTCCTTACGGTCATGTTCCAGAATATCCAAAATGGCTTTGTCTGAATCTGGTAAACTCCGCTTGTCAGCCTGAGGAAAGACATTTTTAAGAGACAATCCAGGGAAAGAGAAAAGAATATTGTAGGTGAAAAAAGAAACAAAGATGGTAACAAACAAGAGGAATATAAAATGAACATGGTATTGCAATGGGAAAGCAGCAGAAGAGATGGACATTTGTTCATATTTTAAAATACTGTCAGAGAAGATGAATAAAGGTTGTCTTGCTGTCAGAATAGTCTGATGAAGGAATGGTTTTACTGTTTTATTGTACTGGCTATAATTTGATCCATTTTGGATGCAGTCACAATTCTTCACTCCAAGCAGAGCATTCAAAATTCTTCTCTATTAATCAGCTCTCACTGAACACAAAATTCACCCTTTGCCAAAGAGCAGGGCCTAAGAAAACATTCAGAAGAATTTTTAAAGCATGCATAGGCTTTAGAGGGCTATGCTTAGAGAATATTAAACATGCCTGAAGTAGCTTGTATCACTGCTTCATTTTCTATGGTGTCCAGCAATATTTCTTCTTTCAGACTTAAAATTAACAAGATTACCAGAGCAGGTTCCAACAAATAAATTGCCATCCAAAATTAACCATAAATGGAAGATGAAAAAGGCACAAAATGCAAGCAAGTAATATGCATATTTATTTTTCAAATACCTAGACTAAGTTGGAGATTTCAGTGACATTTTGGTTACCTAACAAAGTAAATATTTCTAAAGCAAACTGCCTTTTGTTTATTTATACTTTCACAAAGGAGGATTTCAACCCTATTTTTAGATATTTCATGATAATTTTTCTATTTCTTTAGGTGCTACAAGACCATTTCAATTAATATGAGAGAATCTACGTGGACCAGAACTCCCAGAACCTTCTACACTACACGTTTTTCCAACCTTTGAATTGGATTTGTTTTAGAATTAAGAATTGTTAGGCACCACTAAAGGCTACAGCCATGTACTGAAATGCATTCTATTGATAATTTTTAAAGTGTCATTTTAAAAGGCCACTAGCCTTGCCCAGCAAAGCACTGAGTACTTTCACATATATCCTAATACTTGGCTATGCTCTTCAGTGTAAAGCAGTGCAAAAATTAGCCGCATATCATCCTTTTTCCCCATCTGCCCAAAAAAGGGTTAGTTAAGATTCTTGTGCAAGTTACAGCAGTGCTCTGCAGGGCAGTCTGGTAACTAGTGACCACCTAAGTACAGAAACCTTTATTACCCTTGGCTTCATCAGGACCTTTTGGCACAGATGGGGCAATAGCATAGAACAGGGTACACATAGCCACTGTCAGAAATTTCTAGGCTAGCTATTTGACACAGCTTTGTACTGACATACTGGTACAAAGAACCACAGCAGGGTTAAAACATGGAGTTGAAGGCTCATCAATTAAATAGCTGCACTTTGCACCTTGAAAGAGCTGATTTCTCAACAGCTTGACTTAGCAGATGACAATATTTTTGGTAGCAGAGACCATGCCACCTTCTCCTGTTCATAGTTACTGGCTTCCCCATTATGGACTCAACCCCGTGCCGTACTAAAAACATATGGGAGCTATCACCACCTGCTGCTTCTCTGTCCACTCTCACAGCCTCATTTAGATACTTAGATACTGAAGGGCAGCCTCCAAGGCAGGCTGTGAGATGTGGGGTATGTGAGACTGCATGGGAGGAGAGTGTGGGGATTCCTGGAGGCAAGGTGTGGTCAAAGCCAGCTGAATCCACCATTGAGTTGAAGTGGATGGCTTTTTCAATGTAGTGCTCCACATTTATACCTGAATGATGGACTGTAACTCCTGGATTTTAGTCTTCATCATCTCATTTTCCCGCTCCAGCTCCAGCACCTGTTCCTTTTTGGGTCGGTTTTCAATATCATTTTTCAGTTTCAATGACTGGTTCCTCTCCAGTTTGCATTCCTCTTCTACCTTGTTCAAGCGATGTTTCAGCTGGTCAATCTAGAACAGCCAGGGAGCAGTGAAAAGGAGAAACAGGAAAGGAAAGAAATAATTTCTAGGTCTGGCACTGACTGACTTGAAAACACTCTAGCTTTCAGGTGAAAACATACTGTCATAGGTGGAAAAAATAGCTTAAACTGTGAATGCTAACAAGCAGCAGATAATTGTGCATATATGAGTGTGTGGTGAATGTCCAAAACTGAACTTTTGAACTCTCAAGCAGAACCTGCTACTTGCTAGCTGTAACTGATATGGGCTAGTTGTAAATTTTGATAACATCTGGACTAAAAAAAGCATCACGTTCTCAATCCTCCAATAAATAAAGAGATAAGAGACAGAACTACTACTTAGGAGGCTGACCACATATTGTGCTTCTGCACATAAACTCTACAGATTGGGAAAAATGGGGGGCTTGGCGTTCTGGATAGAGAAGAGGGGTTCCCAAGAAGTGGCTTCAGAAAGAACAGACCCTGGAAAGAAGAAGGTGATGATCTTGGCTGGAGGAAAGATATGGAAGTGGTGGAGTATCCTGGAGATCAGAGAGATGCATGGATATGAATGCCAGGGGATACCCAGGGACCTTGGCCAGTAACTCCTGTGACTGGTGACTGCAAGCAGCACAAACTGACACAAATGTCTGCCCAAGCTTCCTGCACCAGCAGTGATCTCCATGCAGGGAAGGGATGTTGAGCCTGATAAAAGACAGCGCCGAGGTAGGGGAGCAAGCAAATGACTGTGTGAAAAAGCAAAGTGGTGTAAAATGTCTAATCTCTTTGGTTCTAAAATAAACCTCAGTATCCATATCCACTGTGGGTAGTTGTTTTACACGGTCTCACCTGTGACATACACATAAGAATAAATTTTAATCCATTTGAAGTAATTCTTTCTGTTTTCTAAATGGCCCCAACATATTCCAATACTCTACGTGAGACTTTCTGAGTAAAACACTAGCACAAACCTGGATAACTGCCTTAATACATTATTGACCCTGAAAAGCTAAAATTATTATTCCAGCAAACAATTATGTTTTTAAAATTTTGCTTTTATGTATGTTATATTCTGCTAACAAGTATGTAAATGGTTAATGAGCCATTATGAGTATGTAAATTATCTGCCACTAATACACATCACTGCAATAGGCATTTCTGTACAGTGGTGCCCCTAATCATCTGGATAAACAAAGCAAATGAGAGCTCTACACCTCTCTACTGTCAGGGAAGGTCTCTTTTTGCCAAATGCCACTGGCATCCTCCATTGCTACTCCTGAATAAAAAAGCCCAGAGCATTTCTCTCACCTCTAGCTGGAGGTCTCGGCTCCTTATCACAGCCATGCTCTTCTCGTCACTCAGCTGGGCATATCTCATGGCCAGATTGTAGTTCTCATCCTTCACTTTGACCAGTTCATCATTGTAGTTGTTCCTTTCCTCCTTCATCTTGTTGTATCTCTCCTGGAAGGTCAGCAGCTCTATCTTGTTCAGTTTTAGTTGCTTTCGCTCATCCTCCAACTGGCGAGACTTAGCCAAGAGTTCACAGCGCTGCACATCTTTTGCCTTTACTTGCTGCTGAAGCTTAATGATCTCATTCATTAGGAAGTGGGTAAGGCCTTCATGTCCTTCCTCCACTGAAAGTGTTTGAACAGTTTATCAACTTCTTATAAAGTAACTTAATATTAAGTAGGATCAGCAGAACTGAATAAGAGACTAGTGTCCCAGATTACGTACAGAGATGTAGAATATGCACAAATACATACACAATTATACATCTAACTGGCAACAGCACAAGTATTACACAGCATACTATTACCAGAATCACGATATACATGCTTAGAGCTTGTTTAGATAGAATATGAAGCCTTAACAATTGTCTTATTGTTTCAGAACTGCTGATGGGCCTGTGGAAATAGCGCAAACTTTGTAAAATGAATCTGTACAAATACAATTAATCTGAATCCTTCAGATTTACTACATGTGTCAGTCATCCATGTAAATAAAGCCTGCTGTTCCAGTGTTTCTTCTCTTCAGATCTCTTATAATGGCTGTCATTTCATTTGAAACTCTTCAGCCCCATTCAGACAACTGGGATGTTCCTTTTCTTTATATCTTACATGTTGCTCTCTCCTTGTGCATTGAAGGGGACTGAAAAACTGCACAATGCTACTAGAAGACCAACTTTTATTTGCAGTTCTTGCCTGAAAGATCAAACCCAGTCTTCAAGATAGTCCTTATTTCAACAGGCTTTGGGACTGATTCTACTCACCAACAATAGTGGAAAATCTCCGTGTGGGTTCCTTCCCTGTCACCAGTTTGTAGAGCTCAGGGTAGTAGAACTCCAGACTCTCCAAGAAAACTACATAACCCCTTTGGCCCTTGGTGTGAAGAATGTCCAATAGCCGCCCTAAGTACAATCCACAGGGAACAGAGTGAGAGATGACATAACGACATGATGAGCAGCATAAGCAAGTACTGTACCCCTGAAGTCAGATCTGTTTAAGGTTCGTCTCTGCCACAGCAATGCACTGTGGAAAATCTGGCTGATTAATTGAGTTCAGCTGAACTCATAAAGTAATGCCACATATTCTTTATGTTTGTGCTGATCGTTATTCCGAAGGTGTGCAGGCAAATTGGTCTCTAGAACAGAAATTTCAAAAGACGCCTTATTCAGTGCAGCCTTTACCAGGCAGTGCTGAAATGCTGAGATGGCAGACCCTTCAGTGACAAATCACGAAGCAACAAAAGACAGGTGAAAATCTACTCTTGGAACGGCAATGGCTGCTCCTTCTGTTAAATGAAATATTTGCCAAGGCTGGGATTGGAATATGTGCCCCATGAGCTCTGGTCCGCACAACACTGGCAAGAGTCATTGTTATCAAAATAACAGCAGCATATTCCTCCCCTTACATTAAACCTCCCTTAAATGAGATATAGTGTTTCCATTTTATAATCTGTGACTTGATACAGGCTCCCTCTAGACTCAGCAAAGTAATACCGTTCAGACAAGGATACAGATGTAGCCATTCATAAAATAATTACCTGCTCGGTTAATTTTGGAGGGCAGCATAAGTGAGTTAAGCACCTCATCTTCATCTTGCTCATCGATTACTTTACACTGCCGTAGGTATGGGGTCAGTTTGGCTGGATTGATGTACCGGCTCAGCATGTGCCGGTTGCATTCTACATTCTCCCACAAAGCTTCCTCCTCATCTTTCAGTGTCTCCAGGCAGTCATCCATCTCTGGCTCTCCTCCTTAACAAGGGAAACAATTGGCAAATGAACATCAAACAGGATGTATTCTATCCTGTTTTTTTATGCTTCCATGTCATATAGGATGAGCTTAAAATCACTTCTGACTAATGCTGAGTTTGCCCTATATTGAAACTGTTTGAACTGAAGCGCAGCCTGTCCACAGCTCATCTGGAAAGTGACAGTTCAGACAAGTGCTATCTTGAGTCTATGAACTATTGCATATTGCTCTCTAGTGATGAATCTGTAGCTCAGCCAACTCCATGAAGGTCTCCAAGTCAGAGAATCCCTCTTCATAATAGAAGCAATAGTAAAGGAGATGGTGCAATGCAAGAAAGGGTATGAACGTACAAAGCTCGGAGCAAAGACAAACACTTGCTGCAGGAAGCTAAGGCTTTCATTCTCACCTCCTCTGTTCCTCTCAGCTGTGCTGACTTGAACATGCAACTTTTCTGCATATATGTGACAAGCCAACTCATGTAAATGACTGCACCTCAAGAAGAGTTAACCCATAGGCAGGTAGTTATGCATGCCTGCCTTCTGTAGCTGTGTGCGGACTGACTGATGTGTGGGCATGAACACAAGTACCTGTGAGTTCAGACCTTGCCGTTCTCTGCATGAATGGATAGGTATGAGCATTGTATCACTGAAGTCTGAAAATGTTCTTGGCTCATGCAAAGATTATCACATGATCTTTGAGTGCTTGTTAAGCAATTTCCTGCCAACTCCTAATTTGTAACCACCTCATTAGAGAAGGTTACAAGGCAGGCAACAAGGTGAAAAACTTGTAGTAAAGTTAAGCCAATAGTAAAGAAACTGTAAAAATCTTTCCCTCTGAAATTTGTGATAAATGTCAAGATCTGAAAAAAAGTCCTATTTTTGCATTCCTGCTTCTTCAAGATCTTGCAATCCAGGTGGCACACGGAAGTTAAGCTTCTGTTTCGAGCATTATTTTAGCCCATCAGAGACCATGGTATAAGAATAATGTGCAGTTCTTAGGTCATAAGAGATGAGAGCTGTTCTTTATGAGGCTTTGCTGGTAATCAGTAACTAAAGATCTCAAAAACAAGGTGTTATTTTCCTTGGACTAGAAGAGCTCTCTCCATTGTGTTATAATTTCCTCAGCCTCCAACTTTAGGAACTGCAAAGCATGCTGCATTACACTGAACATCACTGGGCAGAACCAGCTATTATTCTGGATAGCCAGGGGCTATTAACTCCTCATTTTGGAAACTAAAAATGTAAGTGCTAATCTGTTAGATAATGTGTTTGTCAGTGTTCTATCATAATAAAATACAAAATAGTCCTACAAAAATGCATGTTCCTTGCTTAGTGCTTACAAAGGCCTTCCCAAATTGTCCAGAATTCTAGGCTGGGGTTCAATATTTCTATGAGAAAAATTGGAATGGGTTCCTTATATCATGGACAGGTTAGGGGAGAATTGCCTTTGTTGTTTTCTCTTGTATGCCAGTAGCTCTCCCAGAATTCTTTTCTTTGTAGTTTCATATCCCAGGAACCACTTATTTAGCATTTCCTCTGCTGACTGCATGTAAATTTTACTAATCCAGTGACTGCTACTAAATGGGCCAGAAGAGACAACCATCCTCAGAGGGCAAGGAAGACCAGCCCTGCCCAGTGGGATCTAGACTCATGGGGCCATGGCTGTTGTTATGTCAAAGTCTCTCTGAGACTATGAACTGCTTACAAGGTGGAAATTTTTTTTACTGCATGCCAGCATTTGCATGTGGTAAAAATGACACTGGAGCAATGAACAGTATAAAGGTAAAACAACAGATAAAGCTACATTAAGTAGGTAGTAGTGGGAGAAATTCTAAAGGTGAAATATAACTTCATCTGAAATACCCATACGTTCTCATGAACCTTGCTGTCCACTACTTGTTCCGGAAAAAAACTGTATTTCACTTCAAAGGTGAATTTAACAAACTGCATAATTGGAAAAGCTGAATTTTTGGGAGAAGGCAGTAAAGCAGAAGGTCACAGTACTTTAGTCATCTTAAAGCCCAGCTATTGCATCTAGAAAAAGGTGTACTGCAGGCCCTTTGTTTTTGGAAAGTATTCCAGTAAGCTCACAGATGGATCTCAGAAGCACTTGCCTGAATTTTATAAAATGCAAAATATCTTGCAGTCTGCTGCACTGAACCAGAACTTATTACACTCTCTGTCAGCACTTCCCTTAGGACATTAGTAAGGGATTTCTCCATTAAATGATTCAAAGAAAAGTTCACTCATCAGCATAATTCTCAACATGAATACATTTTTTACATTACATTAAAAATACCTTTAACAAATAGTCCTTCATGTATGGGCATAACACATCTATACTGTTATTCTGAGGATATAGCATTTAATGGGAAAGTAATAAATATATTGTATGAGTGGCTAAAAATTTTAAAAGCAGATTTCTGGCAGCAGACTTATTAAACACAGTCTATTGTCAGGATCAAGCCCTTAAAAACAACATTCAGTGGAGTAGTCCCTCACTGCCACATAGGAATCTTAGAATCATCCTTTTGCTTTCTTCTTCACATTTTCAAGTTGGAAATGCCCTATGAGAAGTGTAGCTAAGCTCTCTCCTAGTTCATGGTCCTGTTGCTCATCCCCTTTGATTGGTTACTGCTGTGTAAAGGGTAGCATTCCTCTCCTTCCCAGAGCTTGGGTATTGCCTCTGTTGTGTTTCCTTGGCCAGACTGGTCTAAGAGTATAACCTTCAGGCAACTCCACTGTTTTTTGCAGCTTTTCCAGAGACAACAGAAACCTATAGCTGATATCAATAGAGCACCCTTCATAGTAACCACACAGTTCTTTGATTTCGTACATAACATTGAATAAAAAATAAAATGCCTATGTTTGGTTGAAATTTTGTTATGCTTGTACAAAAGCAGATGTGACAACTGAAACTCAGAGGAAAACTAATAAAGGTATTGCATTAGTGCATTTAATTTTAAAAGGAGATTTTCAGCAGCACATGTATTTTGCAGGTTTTTAAAGGACCTGCTTCCTTCCTGTGATGATATCGCACAAATGTTGTTTTTACTTATAAAATTAAAAATGACAGATTTAAAAAGTTTTCAACCGTGTAATCAATTATTTCATCTGACCTTCATTATCATTATCTAGTTTCTGTCTCCAGCACCTCTTGAGTTGTAACCTAACACATTCAGAAGTTGTGATATGTCAGAAATACTACATTGTCCATTACAAATCACAGGTGTGAAATCACAGACTTGGACTGACTTCAACAAACAGTAGCCAAAAAGAAATAAGAATTGCCACAGCAGTTAAAAAATTGCTCTCCGGCTGCTCCTTTCAGTAGTTAGTATACAATGTAGCTTTTAACTGCAGGAGCTCTTAATCCAGTAATAATCTCAGCTAGTCCCATCTATTTCAAAGGTCTCTGTAGATGCAGACAAATAAAAGAGAGAATCCCTTTTTACATTGAAAGAAACGCTCTACTCCCCTCATCTCCTTTGCTCTCTCGGGGACTATCCTTCTCTTGGCTGTTACACACAAATGAATCTTTCTATGTGTTTGCTATTTTTTTTTGTTATATTTTTCAACTGAACAAATCACCTTGCAGTTAAAGCTGTTCTCTGTTCTCACTCAGACTCCATACTTTCATATGTCAGTGAAACTCTCCACTGATCAAGGGAATAAAGCCTCCAGGCTTCAGAACCAGGGGTTCTATAAAGTGCTCTTCATCAAGGCAGATCTAAGGCTTCATTTCTGTGATTAATTTCATGACGGTGCAAAAATTAACCCTTCAGATGCTTAATTATTTGCATGCCCTTGCTGTGAATTCTCAACAGCCTGTTGATACTGAGAAACCACCACGTAGCAGACTGCAAATAAGAGCTTTGGCTAGCGTTGCTGATTTCTTGATATGTTCTTCATGAAATAATAAATAAATAATAATAATAATAAAAAGAGTACTGTCCTCAGACTGAGGAGCAGGAGGAAGTTTGTTTTGGAAGGGCTGAACTTGGGGCTGTTTTAATGCTTTGGACTTCTGCATTTGTCACAGATGTTCACAGACTAGCAGTATTAAGAAGAAACCAAAGAAACCAAAATTTTTGTGCCAGTTATAAGATAATATGAACATAAGTTTGTTCATGTTAAATACTAAATGTGTATATAAAACAGGAAAGGATCACATATGAATTAGCACACTCTAAAGCAAAATATAAAGATGAAAAAAGCATTTTAAAACTATGTATATTATCCCCAACATTTTGAGGGTATTTGTATTACCTCTTTTTTCTATGCATATCTCTGGACTTCATGGGGCAATACCCTTTCTCCCCCAAGTCTGTGTAGCAACTCAAATGATAAAGCATAACAACAGGGTGATTTTCTCAAAAGTTGCTTGTATGGATAGATGTAGATTTGTATATCAGAGAACCACAAAACCACAAAGGGATTTGGAGCAATTTTTGAGGAAAGCCACAGTTTAAAGCATGATAAGGAAATTATATTCCTTTCCTTAAGGAGAAATGAGAGCTCTATTTGCACTCCTGCCTTTCTGAAATGCTCAATACCTGCAGTTTCCAATTGTTAACTGCAGTGCTGTATGTCCTACAGTACTGAAAGCCATTTTTAAAAAGCTTAATCATTAAGACAATAATTTGCTTGCCTACACTTGCAAATTGTTTTCCATATAGATGTCTAAACCTGGACTCCCAGATGAGAGGAGACAAAGTCTTAATCTGTCTTTGAGAATCTGCACTTTACATTCTTTCTACCTCAGTGTCTCCACCTGAAAACAAGGCTGGGAGGAAGTGTTTCTATGACATGGTAAGACTCATTCATTAGCGACTGCAAAGCACTTGGAACCACTAAGAGGGGAAGGCCCTAGAAAAACATTTATTATTAGCACAGTTTTATTACTTCAGGTGTTGTAGGCCTTAGAATACTTTCTGAAGCCAGCAGCACTGTTGAAAAATCGGGCTGTATTTCTATTTCAGGTCACTGTGGCTGTACATGGAAAGAACCACTTTGTATATATCAGAACTTCCTCTTTATATAAAAGATTCATCCAGCCCACTGAATGCCACAGTTCCAATAAAACATAAAAGAAAAATATAGAATAAGTATACCGAAATCAAATACCGAAATAGAAGAAGAGCAGGAAGCTTTAAACACAAAGTAGGATTATTTTAGCACAAATATTTTCTGTCCACTTCCATTGAGTCAATCTTCCTGTTATATACGATGTACAAAGAAAAACAAAAACAAACAAACCATTACTAGACTTGCAAAGCTTCAGTGAGGTAAACCTAGATCTTCAGTGAAGCCAGATGATAGCCACAGTCATAAATACTACTCCCATTTTCTAAACAGGAGAGAGACAGAGATAACCAAAACCTCCCTAACTGGTTAAAAGGGCTCTGGAGGCATATTCATCTTGCTTTTACAAACATAAGAGAGAAAGAAAATTCCCCTCATTTTCATAAGTATTAATCACAAGAACAACCAAATGAGAGAAAAAGAAATGAAGAATTCTATCCTGTTACTCTTTCAGTATCTCTGCTCTATGAAAAAAACGAAAGCAATAGAATAAATCAGAGGAGATTTGACTCTAATCACTATTCCTCACCTAACAGAAGAGGGCCAGAAGAATTAATACTATAGGAACTCTCTTTAATTACCTCTTCCTTTGCCTTTAGTCACTCTACTAAGAACAGAGTGATATAAAACTATCTCAGCAAAAAAAGAAATGTGCACAGATAAAGCAAGGATCAATTATTAGTATTGTTAATGCAGTACACCCAGTGGTTTGCTTATTATCACCTAAACCAGAAAACATTGTATACAACAAAGACATACTAGTTTTTCAGAATTGCAGGATAATATTGCTTAATACCTTAATAATCCTTGCACTGAATTCTACACTTATTACATGTAGCTTTTGCCTACTTTTGAAATTGCATACAAAATGCTATAAAGTACCTACCACTTCCTGGAGGAAAAAAACTGTTTGCATATTAAGAATGCTGTTTTGGCCAATGAAATATTGTTGTGAGACCTTAATCAGTCCAACAATACTTATTAGGATCCTGTAATCATCTGTGCTTCATAAAAGGCAGAGATCTACGCTTGACCACTTTGCTCTCCACCTGGTGAGAATATCTAAAGTGTGTGTCCTCCTCAGGTCTGCCAGCTTAGAACTTCAGAGCTCTTATCATGTTATCATGCAGGAAGGAAATGACTAATTTTGTCTCAATAGCAAACCGACAGCAGGTTGTGCTACCCTGAACATGCAAGATCCAATCAGATTTGGTTGTAGAACATATATTACCAATAACAAACAAAGAAAATGGAAAAATCCTCCTCTACAAATAGCTTAAAGAAATGTAGCAATGATGTTTTGACGACTGTCATTTTTCTGTGTCACTATTTTCTACATACAGTGAAGATGCTTCTAGCTCCCTCAGCAGCATACCTGCTAAGCACCACAGATAGAGGAATGAATTTATGAAAAGAGACAGAGGATAGACTCATCTCACCAACCTGAATTAAGCATCCAGTTTAACTTAGAAATCTAGTTCCTCTCTAATGAATGGAAAAGAAATTGGTCTGTTCAGAACTTCATCCCGCCACTTTAGACTTCTACCTTAGAATGCCCTGTAAAGTTTGGTTTCTAGCTGCAACTAGTTGTTGATTAGATTCCCTGTAGGGTCAGTGGAGAGATTTGCCCCATTAAATGACAATGTCTATACTAGTCTTGGTATTGGTCTACTCTGTTCTTCTATATTACTGAAAAATCTGATGCCCAGATTTCAGAAACTGTTAACACTAGCATTATTAAGTGATAATATTTGTGAAAGTAAATGAGAAATTGACAGAGATGAGCAATGAGAAATGGTGAAAAAACTTCTGAGGAGAAAGAAAGACAAGATTTAGGGATGAAAAACGGTGAGGACAAGGGAAACTGAAATATAAAAAGGGAACAGGAAAAAGAAAAAGAAAGTTAGAGAAAGGGGAAATCAACAGAAAGAAAGTGAGGAACAGAAGTGAGACAGAGATGAGAACAGGAAAAGCCTTACTAAAGGCAAAGGGAAGGAATGTCGGATGTAAAGCAAATGAAGGGATAAATAGGGAAGACCCTGCCACAGACCCTGATACATCAGAAATTAGTGCTAGTTCTGAGCATGCAAATCAAGATAATGGCACAATAATTTAAATAAATAATTTACCACAGGGATTTAGTGCATCTATTTAAAAGGATTTGCAAAGTAGCAGTGGAGAGCTGAAGGCCTGACATTTACTAAATGCTTTAATCTACACATTCTCCATGCTGTTACGCATGATGATGAGGACAACAGAAATTACTGTGCTAACGCAGTACAAATATGTTTATATGTCTGGCCTTTCTTTCTTGAGTGCAGCATTAACTACTGACATGAGCATTTCCTTTCAACTAATGTGTGCTAAAAGCAAAGATCTAAAAAAGAAGCTGTCATCCTCAGGCTGCCAAAGGCTCATGAGAATGCTGGTCCAAGAAACACTTTAGAATTCGTTACTAGGTCTCAGGTTAATTTTTTTCTCTGAAATTAACTCCCTCTGTTTTTACAATTGATAATGAGATTTTCACTAGCTTAGGAGGAGGAGGCACAACTAGGGGCAAGCAGGTAGTAGTGCATGAGCAGGAGAGTTCATGCCATCAGATCTGGAGTCTTGAATTCAAAATCCAAGTTAGCCAAACATGCAAATGGGTTTGATGACTGCAGGTTATGTCCCAGCAAATGTGAACTCACTCTGCAACAAACAGCGCATTCCTTGGTTCAGAGAGGCAGTGTTCATAAGTAATTTGCATAGACTGAGCTACATAAGAGGCTGGTAAGGACAATGATTCATTAGCTGATACATACATACGAAACTCACATAACCCTACCACAGACAGCCTGGTTCTCATCAGCATTATTAACATTTCACTTCTATACAATGAGTCACATAAAACAGGAAAAGAGAAAGAAGCATAGCTGTGCCATACAAAACTGCTACTCATTCTGTTCATTTAAAAATTGACACTTTCTACAAACTGCTACATTACACAAGTTAAAACAATAACAAAAAACATTCAGAGAAGAACATCTTCCATGCAGTCAGATGATAATTCCACGTAGGTGATACTCATCCCCAAACAGTCAAAGGCTAGTGTACTGCACATTAGATGGGAGGACTGCACCCTAGTCTGCCAATCTCCAAATTCAGCAACAACTGACAGTAAATGCTTAGGCCATTCTTACAACAGAAAAGGTTACACTCCAATCTCGAATACTGTCAGACAACCTCACCATAATTCACCATGGCCGAAGAAAGTTTGCAAATAATATTTCATACAGCAGGCTTTCGAACATGCTGTTGTAAAGGAACAAAAAAATAGAACAGAATCCTATATTGAGAGTCCCACAGTTAAGTTGGGCTAGACAAAATACACAAAATTCAAAGAACGAACAAATGAGAAGCCAACTGTCATAAACCTGTATAAAGATCAACCTTAACAAACAATACTACTCCAAACTCAAGAAAAATAACCCCCATGACCACTGTTTACTGCATTATAACAGCAGCATACATTGACTCTCGTACATAGGATAAAAGTACGCATCACTTAACTATCCCAAGTGCACTATGCTAAGGTACAATAGGTCTACACCTAGCTCTGTGAAGACTTATCCAATCTCGTTTAGCTCTTAATTGCTTACTATCTATTCTTTTGGATCAAACACTGTCTGGTCTTCTAGGGGTGATGAGTGCAATCATTCACATATGCATTTTGTTCATTTCATGTAAACAAAGAACTTCATGTAGATAGACCACAGCCATTTATAACCTATGCCACTTTGTAACCTCTTTGTAACTCTTACTTTAAAACATACACAATTTTTAAAGAACAGAGAACTCTCTTGCACACGCTAGTTTGCTGCTTGAAGAATGACATGCCCTACATAACAAGTACCTCTAGTTTTTCCACCTTAAAGTCACTGGAAGAAGCAAGCTTCACTCCTAGTCACAGACTGCCATTGAAACAGTCCTTGATGCTCCGTCACCTGCCATTGACAAAATCCTCTATGCTCTTAAACTTGGCTTAAAGGTGCATGAACTTCTCAGCCAGCAGAGCACAAAACACACAGAAGAAAACTGGATGCCATTTGGCAAGAAAGTATACAACAGTTCACAAGCAGTCTGGCCTAAGGAGGACAAAACCTCACCAGGAATCGGAAGGAGCTAACTATTTTACTGCTGGAAATCAAAATTCCCCTTTCACATGGAAATGGTTGTACTTGTTTTATGAACATATTTTTCCCAGTTATGCATTCTGGTCACCTCCTCCTCTTCTTGCTCTGTGTCCTCTCCTTTCTTGTACTGGTGTAGCAGGACTGTGTCACGTAGCTCCGGAAACATACACCCACCATCCTCTTTCTCAAACTTACTGTCTATATATAGTAGATAGAAAGGTGCTGGGGGCTGCCTGACTTCCCTTTTCTTCTGAACAGAGGTTGTGGGTAGCTTTCAAATTTGACAACATTGTAGAGGAAAGTCTTAGAGGAAGTGTTCTCATAGCCACAGAGAGCTGCGTGCTCAGGGTGGAGCAGGAGACGCGCTGCCTCATACAGGCCCTCGCTCCCTGCACATTCTACAGCTGGGGTCAGCCAACAATTCTGCATCGTCAAAGATGCCTCGCTGCAAAGCGTGAGGTTAAGAGCAGGAAAGCAACCTCTGGAAAACAGAGACACAGTCCACTTTGCATCCTGCAGGAGGGCTCCTTTAAGTCACTTCTCTAGCAATTTAAAGCAAAAATTGCCTGATTCTTTACTCAAATGGGACTGTATTTTATTTGTGTAAGTGGTAACCTCTCTGTGACCTTGTCTTGCTGTCTTGGGGAAGAGAATACCAAATACTTGGCAATTCTATAATATTTCCTACTTCAAAAGCATTGCAAGGAGAAATGAAGTAACTTCTGTTGCTTTACCCATAACTGAGACCATTGCTCTGATGATATAGAATAAAATGCTCTAAAGCTTTGGTGTGGAAAACTCATCCCAGAAGAATTAACTAACCATATGAAGACACTAAACTCTGTTCTCATCAGGAAACTCTGGCCAGTTCAGTTCATGGTCAACTTGTATTTTTGGAAAAGACTGAAGAAGGAAAGTACTAAAATAGCAAGAAATCTGACTCTCTCTTCTCACCTGAGTGTGGTTCTTCAGAATGAGTCAACATAAGAAGACATATGAGGAAAAATCAGCAGGAGGGGCCATATTTTACTGAATCCTCTGCTGACTGGGGAAATAAATATTTGTGAAAATAGGAACTGTAAAGTGATGCCAGAATTACACTCCATCTGTGAGCATCCCGGTCTTTAAGCATGGGCAGCTACTGTAAAACAGCATTTATGAGCAATATTACAAAAGCAAGATTTGCAGGATTATATTCACCTGAATCCCAATCCTTACGAGATGCTTCACAATACAAAGGATGGTAAGGCATCACAATCAACTAAAAGTCAGTGGAAGCTTTTTTTTCCCCATTCTCCTAATTTATGCCTTGAAGCATAACAATTCCTCACATGCTATTTGCATTAACTGTTCCTCGTAGCTTAAAGTATTACAAGCTAACAACACTGTGCAGAAAAGCATTTGTTTTAAATGCAGTGTTGTATGTGTGTATGAAGTAAGGTTACATGCAACATGAGCACTAGTTAATGGCTCTGATTCCTGAGGGTTGATTTCCCCTATTTCTCATTCCTACTCAAGGGCACAACTTGTAATTAGGGTCAGACTTTCAAAGAGTGTAGGTAGAATTTAGGCATTAAAATAAATGGCTAGATTTTTGCAAGACTTGCCTCACAGTGTGGGATAAGATAGTGTTATGAATCACAGAGCTGCTGAGTGCTAAGAACTTTTAAAAATCAGGTCTTTCTTACATGCTCAAATCGAAGCTGAGCTCTTTCAAAAATCTTTTCTCAACTGCACCATTCTTTGACTGCTAAGTATTTGAAAAATGAGCCTTTAAATCTTTGTGAAGTGCTAATTTTTACATGAATAAGAAACCACTCTCTATAGCACCTATAAATCTGGCCAACGGTAGTATTTAGGTAGTTCTGATTCCCCGGTATTGTGCAAACTTCCCAGTAGTACATGCTCCATGGGGAATAGGGCTGACACTGTCAGTGCTTACTCGTGCTAATTCTCACCCTTCTGAATCCATGAAATAAACATTTTGCTAGTTAACAGATGATTGTAAATACTACTGATGGATGAATCTTTTCAACATATCACCTCCACCTACAATTGAGATTTTAAGAATTAGATGAAATTTGAAGCTTTGAACCTTCTGAGACATAATAAAAGAAAAAAGATTTTTTTTCTACATGACTAGGAATACTTCTAGGAGGAAAAAAATAAAATTATTTTTCTTATGCTCGAAAATTAATAGTGTAGAAACTGTATGAGGTTTTAGATTATACTCTCCTTCTATCGTTATTTGCTCTATTTATCTTTTTTTTTTCCAAAGCCGGTAAGTTCAGCCTTGCAGACTCAATGCTGCTGACTCAGCTGACTGAGCCAAAACTCGTAAAAATCTATTTTAAAAAGGTCCAATGATTTTATTTTCTAATCATAAATATGAAATTTAATTAGCATCTCATTGTTAACGAAGTCACCGTGGAAGACGAGACTGAAGAATCAGGCACAGAGATGGAACCTCAAGCGTAAATCAAAATAATTGTTATGCAGGAGCCAGTTTAACTCCTGCTTTCCTCCACTCAGGTTTCAGCTTGTTTAAGAATTGTGTGCTCTGTTCACAGGTTTCCTTCTTTGATGGCAAGGCCTTTCTATCTTCTATGGCAAAAATTATTCTAGCATGATATAGCATAACATATAAAAAAAAAAAAAAAAAAAAAACAGATAAGGCTCAATCGGAATTAGAAACAGAAGCAAGGTAGAGCAACTTGGAACTGAATTCAAAATCCTGTTCTGTCATAAGATAACCAGGTCAGTAAGTGTTTCAAATCCTATAAAAGCAATATACTCATCACCTGGGAAAAGAATCATATTATTCTCCAGGGTACTGCAAACATCAGAAAGATTAAAGGATTTTTTTTTTTAAAGGAACACATGGAGAATTAAAAAGCCTCTTTAAAATAGGAAATTTGTCCAGCCTTTTTATTATTAGCATTCCTGGAAGAAATGTCCTAGATGCCAGCACTGATGCTGGCTTTACTGGGTGAAATCCTGTCTGAGAGCTACCTCCAACATCTTCTCTCTGGAGCTCTTAAGAGGACAAGAGCTCTTGATCTGTGTTTGCCCACCCTTGCCTGAACGACAGGGTTACATGCGTGACATTTCCCTATAGAGCAACGCAGACGGTTACTTGAGGGGAAGGTAATAAGAGCCAGGGGTTCTTTTATTCCTGCTCCATGACGTGCCTCGGTGAAGGAACACAAAATGCAGAACATCACAGAAGAGAACTCAGTGAGAAGTGGGCAAGTACCGTGGGAGAGCTCTGAAAGGGCTGATGAACTAGAGTAACCACAAAACTGTACTTTCTCCTTATACTCACACTGAAATTGTTCATAGCAAATTAGTGTGGGAGGTAGCATTTGCAGGACCTGTCCTGAGACAAAGTAATCGTTAATGATTTCTGGATTGCTAGTAAAGCTTTTGAAGTAACTCTGTGTGTTCGAATGCCCTTTGGTTGCTCTCAGTGACAACACTCCCGGGGGTAAAAAGGGCTTTATTAGTGCTGGTCAGGGTTGCTTCTGGGTGGTCAACTTTTTTATTCTTGTATGTTCCCTGATGTGACTTGAAAGCTGTAAACAGCCAAGAACACGGCTGCAGCATCGCAAAAACTTACTGCTTTGCCATTTGACAAAACCTGCAGCTCTTCTTTGTTATCAGTAATGGAAAGCAGAGGTTATACGTCAGGCAGCGTTCAATACAGTAAGGCAAGAGCAGTTCAGGGGCAATGAAGGTTTCTGAGGTGCTCTGACTAATTTTCTCTTGAGAATTACATAACGATTTAGAAGTACTGTTCAGCTTTCAGGGCAGCCCCCAGTGAGTACAGCAGTATTTTCATACCAGTTGTAAAGACTGGTGGACAGAGTGGTTAAATGATAATCATGTGTCCACACTGCCAAAACCAGGAGTGCAGACTACAGATTCAGATGATCAGCTGTCCTGCTATACCTCGAGTATCTCCCCCCATCCCTCATCAGCACGGCTCCTAGAAGTGACAGTCTAGTTATACTCTGACGAAAAGCAGTAAGAAGCCTCTTTAAGAACAGTTCATTTTCTAGATCCCGTCTTCACCCTCCTCCTTGCATATAGCAGGAAAAACCTTGGCTCTCAGAAAGTAAAAACATGGAGGAGAAGCATATACCTTATTTTGACATCCTGACTGCTTCTCTCCCCTAGAATTAACCCCAACTGTCCTAGTAACACTGCCTGCTTGGAACTAAGGAAGCTGCAAGAAGAAAAACTGGTGTAACAGGAATAGTGGAAATGGAACTACCAATAAAAAAAGAGACTTCTCAGGTATTCACTAACTAAAAGTGATTAATATGCATCTTTTACTGCCTTCTATTGGCAATAAATAAGTTATATGTTTTGAAAACTAGATACCAAAAACTGCTTTCAGAGATCTGGATTTTGATTCTTTTCTGCAGCACAGTTACACTGAGTTTCCTAAAACAGACAGCTGCATTACAGCATTTCTCTGAGGACATCCTGACATGGTTGTTGACAGTCATGGATAACATGGCACACATAAGAAGTGCAATGCAAAATATTGCTAGTTGCAGAAAAACATAACAGAAACTCCAATATAAAACAAATATCCCAGGCTAAGTTTAAGTAACATTAAAGGTTTGATACAAGCAAATAAACCCCCCAAATATTTTTTTTCCCCTCCCCTGCCACTCCATTACTAACTTGCCTTCTCAGATATAAGTGCTACAGGAAACTTGCTTTGCTACTTTGTCACTGTTTGCCAGCCTCAGAGTACTACAATACCATGTGGTCATTTGAGACTACATAACAGCAGCTTTAGCTATTATTTTCCTTGCAACTTTTTCTTAAGTCACTGAATTGCAATTTCTGGTATTCAAGTTTTTTTTTTTTGTCTTTTAAAATACATTAGAAAAGACATTAAATATATTTTAAAAAATGGTAAAATTCACAAAAAGAGCCCAATTTACCTGTGTCCTATTTTCAAAAGTGATCAAAATACACAGGAGCCTATGCTCTCATTAACAGATACGAAATTAAGGGTGCAAGTCTAACAACTTTGAGTTTAACAACCTCTGGAAATTTTAAGATGAGACCTTCACCTCATCTTGGCTGCTCATGCCTGCTTCTCAGAGGGGGAGGTGATCCAGCTGAACCCCCNATATACATATATATATGTATGCATATATTATATGTATGCATATATTTTTTTGCATGGTTAAGTTTCAGCTGGATCAGTTTCTTCATCCTGCTCACCACCACACTGACCCTGCAGACGCTTGGGGCAACAGAGCACAAAAGATACTGCAAAAGCAGCAACAAGTAGCCAAGTCAGATCTTTAGCAGGGTTGCTGCTAGGTGTATAGCCACGGTGTCAGCAGCTGAAGTTGTTCAGGCATTTTTGGAATGCTGTCCCCCAAAACTCAATGAATCTGCACTTGCAATGAGTCTGAAAGAAAAGCAGAGCTATTGCAACATTCAGCCAATACTCCCCAGTACCATTCCACACATTCAACAATTTTTAATCACTGAGATATAGAAGTTTTATCAGGAAAAAAAAAAATCTGCAAAAATTTTAAATAAACAACTGTAAAGCTTTAATTGTAGTGAGTTGAAATCTGACTTTGAAAAATAAAAAGAAAAAGAATATCTGTTAAAATAGAATTCTACCTCTTGTTCTCTTCTGATAACCTTTACTTATAATGCAGGGCCAAAAATGTCAAAAGCTGCTACCAAATTTTGATGTTGCCTACAATATATATAGCAAGACAATTTTACATTGCTGTCAAGTACCTACACATTATTATTCACTTGGAATGGCCAACAGCCACAACCCAGAAATGCCGTTGTCAAGATCGACTTGGGAAACACTGGACATTTCACTAGCAATGGTTGTGATGAGGTGAATGATGGAGCTGAGTGAAGACTACCAACTTTCTTGAAATGATCAGAAACTGATATGCGCAGTCCCTGGTATCTCCACTGGAGTGCTGACATTAGCCTCTGTAAATCAGATTTATCCCAATTCAAATTTCTGGAATAACTCTTTATGTTTCTTTCTAATATTTATGATGTCATTCACCCTAGCAAGTAAAAAAAAGGAATTAAACTTTCTCACTTCACAGTTTGAGGATCTGAAATGGATAATTCTAGTAACACATTTTTTTTAAAGCATAAAGGAAGTTTAAAATAATAACCATATTCTCCTCGCAGATTTTTACATGCAAACTTTTAGCTCTCAGCCAAAAATGTTACCATGCATTTTCAGGACAGAAATGGTCCAGCTGGTGCCTTAAAACCCATATCCAGCCAGAAGACTTTTACTCAATTCACTATGCTTTTCTCTAGATTGCTAGTGTGGCTTGCAGACAGCTGCGAGTGTCCTCTTGGGCTTGTGTCAGGCCAAACCCAGGGCAGAATGAATTTCGGGTTTGAGACTACTGAATTCACTGCCTCCATGGGAGGGCAGGAGGAAGGTGGGAAGAAACCCACTTCTAGACATGCAGAGCATAACACAGAATGCCAGGATGTGGCATTGCACAGCCCACAGAGTCTGATGCTCTCGTGTAGCTTTTTACAGAGGTTAAATATAGGACCACAGGGAACCAATATTGGACCACATAGTCTGAAACATAGCACAACCACCTCTCCTACTACAGTTGTATGTGCTAAGCATTCTCCATAACAGGACATGAAAAGAACGTGGAAGAATCCCCCAGATGAAAATACGACTTCATCAGTGAGGTACAGAAGCCTTACCAAAGCACCATGGCCTATCTATGCCTTCCCTCTGATTTCCCCCCCCATTTGCTATGCTTTATGTATCGCTTTATTTCCTTAGGATCAGTCACAAACTGGAGGCGACAGATATTCTCAGTTCTGAAGCGTGCTGTGCAGGGAGAAGTTTGCTAGCTATTTTCACTCACCTGCTGAAACTACCCTATATGGGATGGTAATCAGAATGAGAGAGGAAGAGGAAAGGAAATATAAAACAACACAAGTGAGGCAAGTCAGACAAAAGCATCAGACTGAAGGCAGAGAGGACCTGGGATGTCCTGTGAGGACCAAAATAACAGTAACGAACCACCCTCCACCTTTTTGCATGTTCTTTCCTCACAGATTTGAATGTTCAAATTATCTTTACTGTTCCGGTACCTTTGTGCAGAGATCGGTATGCGCTGATCACATTAGCTGTTTAATAGGCTTGCATCCAATATTTCTAATAGTATGCTGCAAAAATAATCGTGGATCTTTGCACAATTATGTTATAATTATGCAATTGCAACAAGTTTGCATTTTTCTGCATTGCAGAAGTTCTAAAAGTTATCAGGGCTTGTCATTGAATTCACAGCCTTCAAAAAGTGGCATTCAAATCCTGACCATTTCTGCCTCAAACCTAGCATTTTCCAATTGCTCTTTGCAGGTGAAAAAGTTCCGTCCTTCCTGATACTGTATTCTCATACAGCTTCTAAAGTAGCTGTTGAGCCAGACAGGTGTGCAACCCTAGCTGTTCAGTGATTCAGTGAAGGTGTTACTGTCAATAGCACTTATTCCAGCAAAACTGACTGATACTGCTCTCACTATGGATACAGGCAAGTCACAAAAACACCATTCTGTATTGTAATGCTCCATAAGAAAATGCCCAAGTAGTATCATTTTTCCTTCAAACCACAGAATTTCAGATTAAAAAGAAACTGACTCAGTGTTTCCAGCCTTACAGGAAATGTAATACTCCTTCACTTTTTTCTAAAAACTAAAGCAGAAGAAAAACACACTCTTCTCTGACCTAAGACAAAAGTTTTTTTTTTTTTTTTTTTAATACCGCATTGATAGCTTTCATGGCTTAAATTGCAAAAATGAGAGAATAAAAGACATAAGGAAATTAAACCTTCCACAATAAAACATGTTAGCTTTGGATCTTCCTGAAAAATATGTAACTGAAAATACAGGAATATGTTACTAGAAGGATGAAATATGTCAAAAATATTCTTAAACAAATCAATATTGAGACTTATTCTGTCCTGTTTTGGCAGGAACTGTGAAGGGAAACTACCAGAGTAGTAGCAAAGAAGATTATCTTAAGATTCTTTTGTTTTTCCCCCAGGAGAAAATCGGCCCTGCAATAGTAAAGAAGATGGGAAAAGTTTATGGAATTTTATATTTTCCTTCAGTGCAAGGCGTTAGTGAAATGAGTTCGATGATCTCACCAACTACTTCATCATAAACTATGAAAAACATACAGAAAAACATCTTCAGAAAAAGCCAAGAAGTAGAGATGCAGGCAGTAGCTGCTGGATAGGTATTGTGACTTGTTCTTGTAAAAGACTGGATGCACCAGTCTTTGCATGGAGACAATCCATGCAGAACTGCAAGCAGGGAGGAAATGTTTTACACACAGATTTCATTCAACAGACCAGTATGGTCAGTGAATGGTAAACGTAGTTTAACTGAGATGTTAAAAGCCAAAAGCCTCCAAATGATCTTATAAATGTCATAATCTCAGTTGATGATTAAGAAGAAAAGACTCAATCACCAGTTGCATTGCAGTTTGGAAATTAAGTGTATTTGGTGTTAGCTTTAGAAAAAGAATTGAAGCAACCTTCAGGTGTTTTCCCAGTTTGCTCAGGATTCAGAATTCACACAGGGAAACATCTGAAAGTTTCTTTTACTGGTGTTTCAAAGCCTAGAGGAACTTGTTTTTGTGCTCGAATATATTAAATGTGTGTAACAACCTATTAAGCATGCTCAAACTGATTTCAAGTATGGACACAGGTAGCTTAGGAATGTTTATACACATATAGAGCCATAAAAAATGAAGTGGAAACAACCCATTAACTGCTAATGATAACCATATATGCCCTGCTAGCATACAGTTTTTTTTCTGTATTCATAAAAAAAAACTGATCCCATTTCAGACAGAAAGCCTACATTAAACTTCCTTTTCAGTGCCTCAATTACAACCTGCGGAAAATTCACCAGCAAACATCCAGCACTCAGGAGACTGTTGGGAATCCTTTCACTGGTTGCAATGAAGCTGTATTCCTTCCCTGAACTACAATGAACAGGGAAGACTTACCAGACTTGGGCAAACAACAAGTATCTTTGTGTAAGGCCAAACTGGCCTCAGGGACCAGAACAAAAATATCTGTTAATACCACACAGTGCTACTTTATACAGACAGATTCACCAAGGCAACAATTACTACCAATAATATCACATACACAGCTGTATATACATTTACCCTTTTGACAAAACCAGAATGTTACAGCATTTAGTTTGACATTTCTGATAGATTTCCAGTGAGATTTGACAAATTCCTCTTCCCTGCTGAGTTGCTCAACAGATTCACTGAAACACACAGCATTAGGAAGTAATGCCCCATCCAGCACTGAAGATAAAATAGGTTTTGTGGGACTAACATAACAAGAATATTCTCTTCACTACACATTCAGCAGTGATAGCAGATAATGCACAACATTGTCAGCTTTTGGTGCTATTGGTAATGCATTTTCATGAGCTGTGGAAAAAAACAAAACAAACTGTGTTTTTCTTTTGTATAAAAGAGCACAAAAGCCTTACCTGCTGGTAAACTTTTAAACACACCCCTGTATATCAATGAACGTGTGAGAACTCATGGTACTCACAAACTATTAACTTTCCTAGAGCCCACCTATTTGGCAAAAGAGCATGAATGAAGAAAGGTGTTCAAAATCGAAGTTCAGAGACAACATTTATGTTTAACTAAAGTCAGTGTGAAAACTTCCAGCCAAGGAGTAATCCACTGCTACCCACAGCTGGGACACAGCATGTCTGGTTACCTGGCAGATCTGCTGTTCTGTCAAATTGCACTTTAAACAGACTGGCACTGTATTCACCGTTTGCCTAAGAGGAGTAAAAGTGAGAGGGTAATATAGGGAGAGAAAACTGACTGAAGAAATAGAGAGAAAGAACCTTCTATTACTTGTTGGATGTGTGCCACAGAGACCAATTATATACTTTTGACAGCAACCATTATAATTCCAGAGTCCTTGAACAAATCACAAGCAGAAAGGTTACCTTCCTGAAAGTGTTCATTGCCATTAAATAACTGACCCTGACTAGAGGGTGAAGGCAGCACTTAGAGAGTCTGGGGGAAGGGAGAAGACGGAGAATCTTATTACACATACACCTGAGAAAAACCCATCATTTGTTCTGAAAAGGGAATTGCAGATTCACTGCAGATACTCTATTCTCAGCAAATCGGACAGCATTCTGAGAATGCAAATCCTACAGACAGCAGTGATAAACAGCCAAAGCAAAAATCATATCTCACTGGTATCAGTGGCAAAACTCCACCGAACTTGGTAAGGGCTAGGGTTTTACCCTCCAGTTTGAAGTCACAAGACCTGGACCCATATTCCTTGATCTTTTAAGTTTAGATTTCTATGGGGGCTACTTACAAAGAAAGCTGCCACAGGTCAAATTCCACAATCAGTTACAGAGCCTTAATGACCACATCTAAGTGAAAGATTTGTATTTCATGAAACATGTATGTCAGTATCAAAGAGAGTTGAGACATCTGATAAAAAGTGGATAGCTTGTTCTCTCTCAATAATGTAGACATAATATTGGGAAAAATAAAGATCTCTATATGCTTCATCCTCTGCAAATAATCATGCCACATCTCTCATTAAAAATTTGACTAAGCAACAGTATAAAACTAAGTCATTTGGTACATTACATTCAGATTTCTTCAGTATATCCCAGTCATTTGGGATGCAACCTTTCAGAGAAGGTTCAAGTTGCTTTTAATTTTAACAGAGATACCATCCAGTCAAATGGTTCTCTTCCACCCATGTTGAAAGTTTATTTTTCTCTTAGTTCAATCTAATTGGAAGTAACTATTTGCATAAGAACAGGGAGTCAAACATGTGGTTCTGAATTTCTGTTCGGGGGTGCCCCTCCCAACATAGCAATTTATGGGGTAGCACGGAAAGTTTCCAGGCTCTTTCCAGCTGAAATTTCACTTCTGCCAGGGACATGACTCAAGAAAACAGAGAAAAAATAAATAAATTCCGGCTCCACATTCCCTTGCAGCTGTCACAACCCGATTTTGACAATGCCCATTTTTAACTCAACCTAGAGCAAACTACGATGATGAGGGGTGAGGGTGAGAGGGAATAGAAGAGAGGAAGGAGAGGAGAAATGTTGTCTCAGACAATTTATTTCTGGGAGATACCAAGGCCTCACAAAGAACTAGTACTGGGGGCACAGGATACCAAAAAAACGAAGCACAAAATCATCATACAAGTTTTGCAGAATGACTAAAAAGAACACAAGAACTTTTCATATCACCAGATGAGTTGTAACAGAGTAAGGAGTCATATTAAACTTGTATGAATAAAATGAACATGTCTTGTTCTAGGCTCATGGACTTTTCAACAAATACAAAAGACAAAGATATTTTAATGTATCTGCTTCTGTATTCAGAAGAGAATGCTCACAGCTCAAAGGCCACAGTTTGCTAGCTCTGAATCAAAAAGGATATATTATAATTGCAAACATAGTTTAAGCTTCTTTCACTCACAAGGAGATAGACAATTTGAGAGAGCAGGGTAGATTGCTAAGAGAATTCTCTCACATAATAATTCTCTTATTAATTCAGCTGAGTTTAATATGTGATCCTTATTCAGTCCCTAAAAGCCCAAACCAGAACATCCCCAGAAATAAATCTTCAGTCTCAATAGTCCTGCTTAAGAAGGTAAGGCTAAAAAGCTTCATCAAAAAATTTACTTCTTTGTCATATCTGGTTCAAAGCTTACAAACTTAAATAAGCAATAATAGCAGGTACTGTCCTTGGATGCAGTTTTAACCATGTCTGATCTTGGCAACTTCTGGTATCTAAGAAATGAGCTGTTTCCAGATCCTTGGAGCAAAGTTACTCCCACTACAGCATTACAGCAGGAAACCTCTCCCCTTGAGATTTGAAATCCCATGGGATTCAATGGAACAAAAACTACCTCAGTGTCAGACCAGAAGATCTGTGTTTAAGAGCTTCATAAAGCTCTTACTGTGCTCTAGTGTGCATATTCTGCAAAGGAAAGAGGAGCTGAGAGATTGCAATACTTCCTCCAGTTCCCCTACAAGTACCTGGGGGGATGCCGAGGCAGCAGAGTAAGACCATCTGCTTCAGTGGTTCCTCCCATTATGAATGCAACATCAAGATCAAAACAGAGAGAGAAAACTGGTGGAGGGTTGGGGTGAGGACTTCCGAAGGAGTGGGATGATACAAAGAGCAGGGATAGAAAAAACAAAGACAGGGAAGGCTGTATTTGTGAGTGGAAAGGAAGCTATGGTGTGTTATAGGTGTTAGAAAATTCTGCTGGTGAGACAGAAGGAAACAGAGACAGGATGACAGTGGTTATTTGTTGTGAATCACTAAGTACGAGTCTGAGAATTGGAGGGAAGCTACTTAAGTATGAAAGTCTGGTATTTTGGAATGCATCTCCAAAAATGCAAATATGCAAATCCTGAATATGTACACGAGTGAAGGGAGATGCAGATATGAAAGCAGCATGTGTGTACACAGACAGTCCAGTGGAGAGGCAACACCACTGTGGGTGCAAAATCAACTTTGCAGGGCAGCAATGTATGCTGTGTGCATGAGAAAGGGGATGGAGCAGGAAGTAGGAGTGCATGTGAGAAGCGACAGGAAAGGGGAACACAAGACAGAGAAGGAAATCACAGAGGGGAAGGAGAGAAAGACTGAGAACATGGGGGAGGATGTACAGTCTGTTGCACAGGCAAGAAAAAGAAAGTGGAGGGAAGGGAAAGAAAGGAACAAGGGGAACATTTGTCACAAAAAAATATGCTTGATGAAAAACAAGCATAAGAAGATGGTGAAAGATAATAAGGGATCCATTAGGGTTGAGAAAAGAATAAAGTGAGAAGAACTAATTAAGAGAAAAAAAAAAAAGAAAGATTCTGTTAGTTAATAGAAAGCATAAATCCCCAGTGAAAGGATTTAAAGGAAATGTTAGGGCACAACACACTATGACTAGAAGTAGAAATTCCCTGGAGACCAATGCTGACAATCAGTCCTTTCATCTCCCCCCTCTAGACCTCCATTTCAATTCTCCTTCCCAGTGCACACTTCTTAAAGAACACGTTTTCACCTCCAGCTACCACCTGTTTACCTCACTGAAACCTCAGCTCCGGGTATCCGCGCATGCAGAGTACAATTAGACCTGGTGAGGGCAAGGAAGGCGCGAACGCAATCATTCTCAAAGAAACATGCTCTTGAAAATGAACACAAAAAAAAGGTGAAAGGTGAAAGTGGAACTTGTAGTGATTAGAGTCAAATGCTGCCCCAGCCAGCAGTGAGGTGGAGCTGATCTGACAGCTGCTTTCCTTACCTTGGGTGCTCATGAGTGACCGGGCTGTCTTGCTGCAGCTGCTGCAGGCTGAACGTCCCTATGTCGCCTCCATGCAATTGCCACTGTCTTTCCAGGAGTTCTGGAGAGGTTATTTGTGCTCTGCAGCTGTTAAAAAGTAAAAGAAACACAAGGAGCAAAACTCCACCTGCCCCCTGACGTGCCAAAAGTTTAGGGAGAATCGGGGATAAAGGAAGCAAGTACACTGGTGTCAGAATGAGCAAAGAGCGACACAAAGTGAGAAAAAGCGTGTCAGAGGCTGGGAGGGGCGGAGAAGGAAAATGCAAAGATCTGACAGGAAACCAGACCATAAATCTGCTTAGGGTTTAAAAAAAACACATTTCTGCTCCCCAGTGATACAGCCTGTTTGCAAATGACTCTGCATGCAGGTGACAGCAGAGCCCTGAAGTACCACTGTAAGCAAATAAAGAGACACTTCTGCCCCGTCCCCAGGAAGAACAGTGGGCAGAGCAGGCAGCAGCGCAATCACGAACGACTGGCTCAGACTGAAAAAGTAGATTGTCTTCACTGCCTGGCTTCTAGTTCCCTGGACTTTTACTGCTTGTTTCCCTGGGCAAAAGGGGACATGCTGAATGCCAGCCTTACTGGTGCTGTGCTTCTCTGACCACAGAGCAGCAGCCCTAGAGACTCAGTACACACGCTGGCTAGAAAGCAGGCAGGAAAGAAAAAGAGAAAGAAAGGACTGAACAGAAGAGAGTTTCAAGAAAAACAGTTCCATGCAGAAGCTCTGTTTTCACAAGGTTTCAAAGGTTTTTCATGAAAACATCTATTTTATTAACAGCTACTGTTGCTAAAAGGGTAGTCAACAAAATTTCATGCAAGTATTAGAATATTTTGCAGTTGAATGATACTTCAAAACAATATATTTTCCAAAGGAAGTCTCTGCTGACATAAATAAGCCACAGGATCTTGTATGGCTTTAATGCTGGACTCTGGACTCAAGGCCACACATGGGCAAATCTAACAACCGGTGGGTCTCCCTGAGGACATCTACCGGCTGGAGCCTCCTCCCACAGTCCAGCCACCAACAGCAAAGTAAACCAGTCCTTTCCCTTGCTGTTCTCCTAGTCCTGCAGACCAGGACACACCACCACTGCTAGCAACTGTCCTTCAATGCTGCTGCTATCTTCTTCGGGGATCCTTAGCCTGAATCACCCGCATGATGTGCCTGCCACACTTGCCGATTCTTGTTCTGCGATTGTCTATTCAATCTACAGGGGGAAAACAGGGCACAGACAATGCTCTACTCTCAGTCGTTCCCTAGGCTTTGCCCTTTGCACTGGGTGGATGCACTCAAGTGAAGCCCCACTGGAGTCAGCAATAGGTCCTGAATATATGGGAAGTCAGAGGAAAGACCCCTTTAAGGAAGAGTCACATGTGGGTAACCAGGATGCGTGTATGTGAGGGTGACTGTGGCTGGAAGAAAACAACTGTGTACGTATATGCATGTGCATGTGTTTATCTCATATAAGAAACTGGCAGAGAAAGAAAAGCAGAAACAATAGGAATAATAAGCATAAGTGAGAGATGATAGACAATTTAGGAATGTGAGAAAGGGAAAAGGCATGATGAAAGTAATGAAGTGAGAGACAGAGAAAGGAAAAATAGTTGTTATACCAAAGGAAAACAACAAATGGAAAGAGTACAGTGGAAAAACATATCAAAAGATATAGCAGCGTCAAAGGATACAGAAGCGTCAAAGAAAACAGAATGAAGGAAGTGAGATGATAAAATGAAAAGAAATGTAAGGGAGACAACATATGGCTCCTAGTGTCATTACAGTAACACTCAAAAGTGTTCTTATCAAACTGAAAACCTGAACCCTGGGAGGGAGCAGAATATATTCTAGGCAGCAAAGTCTGTGGGGCAGCTCTCCTCTAATTCTTCCTTATCATCCCTCTGATTTCATGTGTTTGTAGCTGTACCCAGACTGATGGGGGCCTAAGTTTAGCTATAAGGATGATATTGAAAGGGATTCTGGAAGAGATTCCAGTTCTCTAAATCAAGAACTCAAAGGCTGGGGAAGGCAGGAATTTCTTCCTCCCAGTGGGCAACAGTAGAACATGCTATCCCCTTAACATTTTTTTTTTTTTTTCTCCAGTGAAGACTACACTGTTACATGGCACTTATATTCTTGCCAACTTCATCAAAATTCACCTTTAAATAAACAGCGAGCTGCATGTGGCAAGGTGCAGGAAAGCCTCCTGCTTTGAGCAACCAAAATCTGTGTGACAATTGCATGGATGAGGTTCTACAGTTTCTGAGACGACCAGCACAACTAGGGGAAAGCCACGCATACTTTGGAGAAATACTGTGAAATACTGCTGTAAGAATTGAAGCTTATAATTATTGTATCAAAAGCGATGCAAGTTACTTCTGATAAGTTTTCTAAGTTACTTCTAAGTTTTCTACTGCTTTCATAGAGGAAGCTGATTTGTGCATGCAACAGAAGAACCATTTTCAGCACAAACAGAGAACTTAACTCTGCTGACAAGCAGGCTTTGTGGCTTCACTTTGATTTAAAAAACACCCATCTTCCACAGTTCCTAACCTGGAAGTAAAAATGTAACAGAATTCAAGTTAAAACTTGCAAATGTTGTTACAGGTTTCTCCTTCTGTCCTTGATTTCTTCAGCAAATTGGATATCAGACAGTAGACTACAGAACTACCCTCCTGAGTCAAGCAGAGTTAGATACCATTTGTTCCTGTTCCTGCTTTTGTTTTGCTTAATGTTGTAGACTATAAATAGCTTTCAAAAGGTACAGTAACTGTTCTAAAGATCCCACATTTCCCTGGGCCTAAAGTGAAGCCCCAGAGATGAAGCAATTACCCAATGAAGCCTGAGCAGCTTAAAGGAATCTATCACTGAAATTTGAAGGACATAAAATTCTCCTAATCATAAAAACTTTACTGGTAAAATGAGATTAGCCAAGTAGGATCCAGTTATCAATCATAAAGCTACACATAACTGAGTATCAACCTTCTCTCATAAGAATTTATAATCTTAATCAGAGTTTTCAGTTTTTTAAAAAAATCTCTGAAACTATAAAAAATATTATGGCTGAGGTTACAGTTCTTTGAAGTTGGTAGACTGAGGTGATATGTTTCACACAGTGCAAGTGTAGAAAATAATTATGTTCTGTTAGGCAATGAGAAAATTCAAGAAAATGCTGATGTTCCACCTAAAATACAGGCATATTGCAAAAAAAAAAAAAAAAAAAAAAAAAAAAAAAACTCCAAAANAAAAAAAACCTGCAGAATTTGAATCAGTGAGATTACTGATTCAAATGCAGGTTTTTAAGACCTTGACTTTTTCCCTTTTTTTTTTTTTATTTTTTTATTTTTTATTTTTTTTTGCAAGTAAACAGAATTGCCTCAAAGAGATACCTGGCTCTGATATCTATTTCTTTTTGTAACCAAAACAATCCATAGGAACTTGCATTTTAGCTAGCTGCCCAGTTAGGGACAACAGTAGTATTTTTTCTTATGCTGGAAACAATAAATTGCATCTCTGCCTGCAAAGGAATTGCTCCTCATATGGAAATTTACCGGGCAGGACACACCTGCTATGTTTGCTGCCATAGTCTTTCAAAGGGATTTCAAATAGGAGAGCGCACTTAGTTCCTTCCAATTATTCTGATTGCTCTAATTCTGCATGATCCGAGCCCTAATGGTAAAACCCATTAACAAGTGCATCTTAAGCCTTTTGATGGTGCTGCACCTTCCCTTCCTCCAGGCTTTTACTTTAGTATCCTTGCATCAAAACTGGCAACATTTCAAGGTTACTCTGTTCCTTCTATCAGTGCGATCAAACAGTGGAGAAGACTCAGCATCTTAGAAATTCCTCCACATTGTTGCTGGCCTCTGAAGTATTTTGCTCATAGCAAATTTCACACCATAACATTGTTGTCAGGATCTGTAGGGAAAGCTTCTCTTTCTGTCTGTGCCACAGGAATTATGCAAAATGTGTTTATCCAGTGGAAGATTCTCCGCGTACGGCTTGACTTCCTACAGAATGCCTTTTTACAGAGTTGATTCATCAGCACTCAGGAGGGCAGGCCGTAACTCAGAAAGGAAGCTGCTAGATATCTTTAAGTAGTTGCAGACTGGAAAGCTATAAATAAATACATAAATTAAAAAAAATCAGCATTTGGAAGCAGAGAAGTACTAAACTGTCCAGCTCTTAATCTGCTGTTCCTCTTCTTCTACTCCCTT
This sequence comes from Anseranas semipalmata, assembly GCA_013399115.1. Classification (NCBI taxonomy): domain Eukaryota; kingdom Metazoa; phylum Chordata; class Aves; order Anseriformes; family Anseranatidae; genus Anseranas; species Anseranas semipalmata. The sequence continues at coordinate 757,924 of VXAA01001568.1, read as the reverse complement.
CCTCTCCCAAGAGAGCCATCCCAGCCCATGAGGAGACTGCCCTTGACTCCTTATCAGTGTAATAGTCCTGAAAATCCCTGGATACCAGAAAAGTATTTCACAAACTAGTGATCTGAGAATTAATATATTGCATTTCTCCTGCATGTCTTCGCTCAGTAGCACCGTATATATTGTTAACACAACCCCACCAACTCTTTAGAGCAAAGAAACAGAAATATTAGATATTTTCCACATTTTACATATTTTATATTATGAGCCTTGCTCAACTGTCCTTAGAGACTATCACTCTTACTTAGAGATGCTCATAATTTATCACTTCTCTCTGGAGATCTGACTTCCAGAACAGAAGTATTTCCCTATTCAATTCACCAGCCTGTGGATAAGCAGCTGTTAGTGTTCATCTGCCTTTTCTAGACATTAACATCAAAAATGCCCCTTGATCTTAAAAAGCAACACATAGCAGAGTTTCCTTAGCACCGTTGGGGTAATGGTTTAAATCCAGTAGGGAAATGCTCCCATCTATAGGTTTATGATACGCATTTAAACAGTGTTTCAATTGCCTGAACTATGAAATAAGATGACAGCCAAACATATATCAGCAGGAAACAGATAGTATAAAATTCTCTCTTCATTTGACAGTGTTGGGGCTTATGTATTTTTGCACAAAATGTTCTGTCTCTGTCGACATTGACAATTTATCTGTCTGCATAAGCTGGAAGCATATTCACTTTCCTTTTTATGAGAAAGTTAGGTTCAAATCTATTCCAGGAGTTGGGTTGACATCCCCCAGCACAGCAGATAGTGCCTTGTGAAAATATCTGCCCTCTGCTGAAGCAAAGAACTCGGATCTATTCTGCCTCTTCTTGGGGCCAAATGGAAGAAAGCTCCAGACTCCGTGACACTCCTTCCAGAAAAGGCAGAGTTAATTTAGTGATTCCTCCAACCATTTCCTTTTCATTATACATACATTATTCATCACAACTAGGTATGAGCCATAACTCAGGTCCTTATGCTGTTCCTTATGCTCTTAATTATATATCCATAGTGCTTAAAATCCAAGAATCTTTAAACTTCCCAGACAAATACTTAAGTTTCACAGCAACCAATGAATTAGATATTGATATCCATACTCAAAAGATGATGAAATTAAGTTTTGGGGAGATAAGAAAATAATATTTCTTACCCTTTAAAAGTGATAAAAGTACTTTTTTTTTCTGCGTAGTTTAATTAAAAAAATCTTATGGACAGTCTTATAAAAACTGGCAAAAGTTAAAAACTCAAGGCAAGCACTCATAAACTAACATTGCCTGTTAAAATAAAGAGAAAAAGCAGGGCATCTACTCAATATTATTGGAAAAAACAAAAAACAAAAACAAACAAAAAAAACCAAAAAACTCAGAGTTCAGATAATTTTCTCTGGAAAACAGACTGAAAAAATAATTTTAGTTCATCAAATTTTGTTTAACATATGTTTCTAAATAATCACTTTCATACCTCATCTTTCACTTAAAACACAAGGTCATCTTTCCCCAGTTATAAAATAATAGCATTGTCAATATATATTCTGAGGATTAGACTGTGAAGGACTTAACATATCCGGAATCTGATGGATAATCTATTAAACCTGAAAGTTAGGAGAAGTAAGGAGAGACAAGTTATTTATTCTTGCTTGTTTGTTTTAAATTATAAGGTTTCCTGTCTTACTTATAGGTCAACATTTATTCTAATTTAAAAAGTATGCACATTTTTAACAGAGACGAATTGAAAACAACTGCAGAGATTTAATGCTTTTGCATTATTCTGCATTTTCTCTTTATTCTGTACAGCTTCCGTGAAAGGTCAGAAGGAGGAAAACTTCTGCCAACTGCTGTGCTCAGAGGAACAATATGCCTCACAGAAAAAAATATTAGGATTAATTAATAATGTAAGTGATGCAATATCTAAAACAATAATTACATATTAATCCATATAGTTTGAGTGGTAAGGGGACATTTTCCATAGTTAAATATCCAGTGACAGCAGCACAAACCTGGAATTTAAGGACTTCTTAGTTTTCATTGCAGGTCTTACACAGACATCTTCTGTGGTTCACGTAATCTAAGTGTGCTCCACTTTCCTCATCTGTAAAGAGAACCATGAAAAGACGTGAACTTGAAACTGTTATATAAATGAGATGCGCCAAAACCAGAACTTGGAACACCATGTGAGCATATGATGAGTAACTGTTATAAAAACAAGAATGACTATATTGAGTCTACCAGAGATCCACCTCTGCCAGAAAACAGAAACTATATCTTCCCAGAAGTGGAAGTTGAACCCATCCTTAAGGAAACACACCTACTCTCCTGCAAAGAAACCACTGCAGGAACATGAGCTGGTTCATTATGGAGGAGACGAGGATAAGGTTATGAAACAGGAATTTGCTAAAATCAGCTTGGATTGGGTCAGTAGTTTGATAGAAAAGTTATCAGATACCAGAGATCAAAATGAGATATTACCATCTTATGTTATTTCTCCTTATTGTTTATTTTAAAACAGAACAAGATTTAGCTGGCCACATATGCATGGGTATTCTGCCTAAACAGCAATAACCACTTTCAAAAGCAGAGGTTTCAGAGGCACGTTGTAAAGACATAGTATGTTCCAAGCAGGAGATGCCTACTGAAACAGGAGCAGGGTAGTGCTGGAAAAGAGGATAGAAGCAGCAGGTAGCAGAGAATTCTTGTGTGTTTTTTAACAGCTTGTTAGACTGAACTGGCCTTCACTGCTTGCAGCACAGCCCTGAGCTTATAAAAATCTTGGTGTTACACTCGATCGGTATGTCTGATCTCTCTATGGCTTGTTACTTATAAAATGATTTTTTCATCGATTGTATTTGTTCTTCCACACACTCCTGTTCATTTCCCTTTTAACTGTGTAGCTCCCAAGGGAAGGAAGCTAAGCATGCTTGCAGAAGAGCTCTTAAACTGTGTATAAATAGCAGTCATATATCACTGAGGATTTTACATATATGAGATTAAACATAGCCATAAAACTATATGACTGCTATTTATTGAACCATAAATGAATACCTGGTTTTGAATTTTTTATACTTCTCTTTGAAACAATGGTATAGATTTCTGAAAGCTATGCCTTCTCACTACATGACAACTCAGTGTTAGAATATTAAATACTTTTACATCTATATATAGGACTTCCATTTCACTTCATTCCAATACTCACACACAAGTAACAGGCCGCAAACTCTGCAATGAACAGTAATTCACTTGTCATTCATAGACTTATTTCTGATTCACCTGAACGCAGATATCACATATCAAAATAAGTCATGGAAATGAAACAAAATTTAAGCATACATAGACTGAGTCTGGCTTTTTGTCTGTAGATCCAAATTGTAGATCCCGTAGATACACGGTTGTAATAATTTCTTAAATTTATTACATTAATAGCTAGCGATCTGTAACAAAACTGAACTCTGATTTTATGAAACATTGGACTAATTACCTGATTCAATAATGCAAAACACAAAGACTGCTGTGCTTACTGACCCACATTCACTCAGGGAAGTGTGCCTACACTACATTTCGCATGTAGGAGGGAAATAGCATAGAGATAGACACAGTCCCTTCATTTAAGAGTTTAACCCGAAAAAAATACATTTGTCTTAAATTTACAGCACTGCACTTCAAGAGTCTAAAAAGTTTTGGATGAAACAAAGAAACAGCAGCGTCCATTTCTGAAAAGACACCAAATTATGCATTTATCCTCTTTTAGCTCACTAAAAAATAAAGAAGTACTCAGAAACTTTTAGGCCTAAACTTCCAGTAAGTACAAACAGTGCATTTCAAGAAATTGCAGTGACTCCTAAATTGGACTTTTGGTGAGAAGCAGCAGCAATAATCTTAAGAGTGTTGACAGAAAGAGGGAGCTCCCATTTTACATTAGGCTTTAAGGAATTATATATTCCCCTTGCAACTGCTGCATCAAATTCTTATCCTTACATGATGAAACAAACTATACTCTACGTTATAACCATTGATCTACTGAGCTCTTTCTTTATTCCAGTATAATTGAGGAATTTAACTGTTACTCATACTAACCCTCAAGATTTATCCACTGTGAAATAGTTCTTTCTCAGAATATATCACCATAGTCTTTTACTAATTACAAACCCATTGTTAGAGTTGCTTTTTTTTTCTTCTGAATAGGAGCCATGCACATGTTGCACTGCAGGTTGTTGTATTTCTCCGATCATGAAAAATGAATGTGTGTGTGGGGGGTATATTTGCTATGCGCTGTATTTAACAGATCACTAATAGGTGATTCAAGTTTTACTTAACACCATCCACTTATATAAGACAGAAAACTTCCTTCAAGAAGAATGGTCAGTAATCCATTTCTAGGTGTGCTATCTTCCCAGGGAAAAGGCAAGTGTTTGAACCATCCCATGGTTTGGGTCTTGAGAGACCAACAAATTGATGCTAGGTTGTCATCAAGGCTGAAACCTAAGGTACCCTGAAAACTTTCAGTCTTACACTAACATATTAGGGGACCGGATTCCTAGTAAGGGTTCTGAAATCTGTGTCCTATTTTGTTCTTACAGAGCCTGACTCTGGTGACTGTTAGATGCAAGACACTCATAAAATGTAAGAAGAGAGTTGAAACAGAATCTGATTTTTCTCTGGCTTTTGGTTTTAGAAATTGTCTTTTTACATCAAAATTGATTTCAGTAATAGTACATTCTTATATTAAGCACATATTTCAAATATGGGAAAGAATTCAAAAGTAAGTAAATTAAAAGGAAAAACAGGTGGTTGCTCGAGACAATTAAACTGAACTGGTTTTGCGCATGTGACTGGGGGTTTGAGTCCAGCAGAATTCAAGCGTCTCAGGATCCATTCCAAGGAAGCACAACGCGACAGAAAAACACAAAGTCCTCTCCTGGCTCTTTGACCATGTGCAGGCAAGATGAGTAGGAAGAGTGAAACGTGAAGGAAACAAAAAGGCTTGCATTTCTAGCAGGCTGGAAACCATTACATTAAAGCTATCTTTAGTTTTGCCTGCCAGAGATGCGAATGAGACAGATGGCAGAACTGTGACCAGCTTCTGAAACTGAAACAAACTACGACACAAACCCGGTACAGGCATCAGCAGATACCCTCTCATGAGACCCCTGAAACAAACAGTGGTTTAGTATATGGCTGCATCTGAGTTTAGCTTTGTCCAGCAAGATATTTCTGGTATCTCTTGAACGTGTGACTGGACTTCTTGAACATTTGTAATTTAGTTAAAATTACTACTCACTGGAGGACTCCCACACAATTTTAAAAGTTGCATATTTACTCTCAGGTGTGCTATAATACAAGTAAAATCAACTTTTATAGAATTATAGAATCATAGAATATCCTGAGTCAGAAGGGATCCACGAGGATCATTGAGTACGACTTCGGTAAATAATATCCCTCTAAAATAGGGAGCATACATAAAATATTCCCTGCACAGAGAGTTAACCTAGATGTGACAGTAACAAAGAGAAAGACTTCAATTTTCTGGAATTTAATATAGGATCAGAAAGAGGATGGAGCTTTTCCACTGGGGTATAATCCCATTCATTTTTTAATATAGAAGGTCAAGAAAATACTTCACATTTGACCAAAGTCTATGTATACAAATACAAGCAAACTGGGTAATAATGTAGCAAACAGACCGGATTTGGAGAAAAAAGAGGCACAGTGAAGATGGGTACATAAATTAAGTTCCAGAAAACTTTACCAAACTCTTTGTGAAGACAAATGTATAAGATATTAATAGCCAGCAAATGAAGATCTACTGGCCAAAAGCTAAAGCTCTCTATACTTCTATATAGATGAGGAAGCAAAAAAAGTAATGAAAAAAGAAGGGTACTAGAATTGTCTTGTAACTATTTCATACATACAGAATACTGTTCTGGTCCAGAAACTACAGCAATTACTGGCCTAAGACCTGCATAAGAAATACTCTGATATTTGAAGGCTTCATAGAGAAGAAAAGAGATGACAGCAAGGAAAAAGAGAAAGCTCTGAATACCGAATCTGCAGGAAGTCAAAAAATAATTCATGAATATTGCATTTGAGATGATAAAAGGGCAGAATGCAAAACCAAACCTTGGACACAAAGCGTTGGTGGAAAAGGCTGCTGAGCAGGTGTAAAAGAATCAGTAATGACGAAACTGCAAATATGTAGACAATGAGGGAGATTTTGTACTGATTTCTTAAAACAGGCAAGGTGTTAGTCTACATTTCTAAAGAAAATGGTAGTGTCTTGCTTTCAGCAGAAACTAATAGACCTTTGCTATAAATAGTACTGTACATTTCTATAAGCCCTTCATCTCAGGATCTCAGGTACCTTATAGATATATTTAAGATCCTGATTTGTGTAATTAAAAGTAAAAATTTACAGATTTCTATCCAAAAAAGCTATATGATAATAGCATTTTTTTGCTGACATAGACATGATCAAGGTAGAACTAGTGATCAGAGTAGGTAGTAGTGAATAGATGCCACAAGTAAGTTGAATTGCAGTACTGGAATTTGTAAAGTTATGTCAGAGTCAAATCATGTACCTGTATTAGACCTCTTGCCCTAGGGAAAAACATTGAAATGGAGGAGGTCTTTTGGGAATCATTAAGATTCATCCGGATCTTTTCAGTAAGTAAACTAAAAAGAAAAATATATTATGTGCCTTAGATTCCCAGGGGTATCCACTGGTGTGATCTAAGCTACATGGCATCGATGTCAAATTCAACAATGCCTAAAGTAACACCAGGGGCTATCTTTTAGTGGCTATGTATATGGAATCATTCAAACAATTCTGAGCCCACAGTACAGCAGGCTCTCCATAACTTATAAGAATTATAAGAAGAATCTTATAAAGGTACTCTATAAATTTTTATAAATAGAGACATTCTGAATAGCTTAGACTTGGGGATTATTTAGTAACAAAGAAAAAAACCATACACTCATGAAAGTAAAAGGGATGATATGTTGTTCCTTAATCTGTAATTTCCATACACTCCTAGGCTGTTCCCATTGAGACAGGAATTTGGGATAGTCAAGATCCAGGCCTGGATCATGCTCCTAAATGGTGTTTTATTTTAGGAAGGAAACAATAAAATACTGTTTTCCCTACCGTATTTTAACAATGAAAGAAGAGACAAGGCAACAGCTACTATTTTTCCCAAAGAATGAAGCTCAATAATATTGACCCACACATACAGAAAAAACAGGACTTGAAATTTTATAGAAGACACACAGACATTCCCAGTACATGCAAACAAGAAGTACCCATGTAAGACAGTGCAACTTGATCTCTATTACATGAAAACCAAGGTCCAACCTTTTTTCCATATGGGAAACCACTGCGGATGCCCTAGGTATTACAAAGAAAAGTATGATAGTAAGTAAGTAAAGGACTATTAAAGACGAATTAATAAGAAAAAGTGAAGAGAGTGAAGAGAAAGATTAAGATGATGATATAATGCTTTCAGCAGAGGCTTTCACTTTGCTGAGCCTAGTCAAAAGTGACAGCCCTGGCTGGAAGCTAAAACTCAAGTGTTTGGAGGAATGGAGAAGGGGAGCTCACTTTTGTTTTTTGCTGGGTTGAAAAGTGTCACTTTTCATTTTGCTTTTATAGTTGCTGGAGACCATTACTGCTCACCCCATATTGGCTTCCTCTGCCCTGGAGAAAGTAAATGACATCTGGGAATGCAGTAACTGTGTGGTTTATCGGCCCATTACACGGTATCCTACAAAACTACTGCAGGCTTATCTGTAACATTTTAGCTTGACATCAGCTGGATGAATCAGTGTACCAGGGACAGCTACTTTTGTTTGTATAGATCTCAACAATTTTACAATAGAGAAGCAGGAACACAATGTCTAGTATTACAAGTCTAGAGGAAACCACGATCATCACAGGAGACCTCACAGGAACTTTACATCCTTGAAGAGAGGAGGGGTGACAGGTAGAAGCATCAGGATATATAGTGGAGTGTGTGCATTGTATAGATGTTGGACAAATCTTTTTCTGGAATGAGACATACACATACTGTTTAGCAGTTCAGAATGTCCCCGTATGCTGTGGGGGGTGAAGATAATGCAGTAAGGAAGGATTCTTTCTGGCATGACCCTGAGAGGAGAGAAAGGGGCACTACAAAGGCAAACTGCATCTTTTTGGTTACAGAACTTAGATTAACCCACTGAGATTTTGGATGGAGAAGACGCCTTTGGGTATGTCATCCACTTTTTTGTCACTCTCTTTTTTTTTTTTTTTTTCTCCCCTCTAATGAATACTCAGCACTCCCGTGGAAGGGAGGAGGAAGCACCCAGCTATGCTGCTGGAACGGTCAGAAGCAAAGGGTAATTAATTCTGTCATGGAACAAAAGAGAGCAAGAGAAAATATGAACACACATTGTCTGTAGTTCAGTGACTGGATGATACCAGGGTTGTAAAGTCAAAGATTATAGGATCGATGCACAAACACAACCTGCTGCTCTCCAGCTGTCTGTAATTGAGGTAGCTGGCAATTGTCCCTGATAATAGCACACTATTATAATTGAGGGAAAAGACTAAAACAAGATACAGTATTCTATACCTTGATTCTGCAGACTCATGTAGGTTCTTACCCTTCCATACTGTAAAGAGTCCTATTGAAGAATGAGCATATAAAATTATGGCCACTAATAAGTCTCTGCAGGATCGGCATCAAGGTTTGTATTTTAAATCCCATGTTACTCCAGGAAGGTGGCTTCATGAAAAAGACATTAGAATAAAATAGCCTGCAAAGCATATTCCCCAAATTCTATGATCTTAGAGCCTATACAAGCTGGTCTTTTCATTAACATTGCTGCTACTCCCCATAGTCATCAGAGATTAACATGATTGCAGCAGCAAAGGGCTGCAAATACTATTGAGAAGTAAAACGTTTACATACATATAAATCCAGACTAAATTTGACTGCCTTTGTGTAGCATCTCCATACTTATATTGATGTATCTGACATCATAAAGTGGTAAAAAGAAGACACTAATTCTCTGGGTTATTTCCAATGTTGAATATATCAATAGTGTGAAACAGTAAGATAAAAGCAGGGGAGAAAGAAGGAGAAAGAACATGCATTATAAATAGCTGTGCAGATCCAGCATTTCATCCAATCCAGGGGAAGACATTTATTATCGATGCAACAACAGATGCAGAGAAAAGGAGAGGGGTTAGGTTGGTTCTGTTTTTTTTTTTTTTTTCTTTCTC
>VXAA01001568.1:697146-748551 GCA_013399115.1 Anseranas semipalmata | reverse complement strand
CCCCCCCCCCCCCCAATCCTCCTCATGGATGCAGAGCAGGTCATTTCATACATTAGCTTTTTATTCAGATATCTAATTACTTCAAAGATACAAGAAGTGCTAAAAATAAAATAAACAAAAATCAAATTGAATGGTTTTAGAGTTGACAAGCTCATAAGAGCTATCACAGCCAGAATCAAAAGTGAACTTTCAGGCTCCGGATAAATGGAAAGATAGATGATTAAAATATAGTTCAGTTCATTTCCTTTGTTTTTGCTGTAGATTAAATAATTATACTTGCTTTTTTTTTTTTTTTTTAAGAAAAAAAAAAAAAACCTCTCCAACTGCCCTATTCTTTTTCCTTGTTCCTTCGTGAAAAGAGCTGATTCCATTCCTTGGTTCTCATGCAAAACCATATGAAGGAGATTCAGAGTTATTTAAGGTAACTTTGCCTCCAAAACTAGGTCCATGTTTCTCAACGTTGACCTAAAAGAGCAGGCAATGATCTGAAAATATGAAATCAGACAGTGTCTATACTTTGCAACTTCAAATTTCTTCCCATATATGCCCAGTCTCTTGTACTGTGTATTGTCTTTATGTAGTCTTCCCCAAAACCAGCAGTAGAATTGTCTCACGTCTTGCTGTCACTTGCTTCCTTCTGCCATCTGCATGTGTGACGCTGATTTATTCAGCCACTGAGAGCACTATAGTTTTGGCTAGGAGGGCTAGCAGCAGCTCTCCTTTCCTAAGCAAAACACTTGCATACATCCCCAGCACAAGGCCTTCAGCTCTTATTTACACCCAATGTGCCAGTTCTACCTGCCAGCGTGAACGGAAACAAGAAGCCCAGGCCACACAGTCTATGACTGCAGCTGTTTCCATACCACAAGCAAAATAAAGCAAACAGCACCTCTCTCTCCCTCTTCCCCCCGCCATGGTCACTCCCCATGGTACCAAACTGGTGTGACACGTACTATGGCCTGCTATTTCAAAAACTTCATTACTTCTACAAAATACCTTGTAGCACATTTACCAATGCACTGTGAAGTATTATAAATAATTAAAACCAAACCATTCGTGTCAGAAATAAATGAACAAAGCCCATTTTGCAACGCAGCATCCCTGATTTATTTTTATAGCATTCATTTGGAGCATTTGTTAATTCACAAAACCCAGCAGTCCACACCGAGTGGGTCTCCACAACGTGAGTAAGGTTGTGTCTTCTCTTTAGGCTCGTAAAAGAACAGATCTCTTTGGGTCAATAAAAAAAACATACAGAATACACAAAATTAACAACCAACTGCTTCCTGGTTTCACATTCTGTGTTTTCCAAGTGCATGCTATTCTGCATGCCTCTTTTTAAGAACCTTATCTGCATTTTGCATTTGCATAGGGGTACAAAATATGCAGAATCACACTCTAATCAGAAACAATTTTAAATACAGCTATGGCTAATATCTACACCTTGAGAGACTGATATTATCTTGGCTGCTCCCTGACTTTCAGTATGCTTCTTTTGAGCATCATAAATAACACTGCTTCTTTTTAAAGCTTCAGTTTCACAGGGTGGAGGTTTCTTTTGGGAGTGTAGGTTATGACAGTAATGATCAGACATTCTTCCATTATTGCTGTTGCTATTGTCATTATCTGTATCGCTGATATATTTCACAAAACAGCTGTGATCAAACGGAGGAGAGGATAAATAAGCATATTGCCTCAAAACTACTGTTTATATTATAAAGTCGTACTGTCAAAAAACTACTGCTTTCTTACTTCATCTCACTTTTAAAAAGCATATTCTGGGTGAAAGCAGATGCAAACCTACAGCCAAATTCTTACATTAAACACCAAAACAATTCCTCAAAATTAATAAAATCATAATGAGGTTAAAAGCTGTGTTTAAAACTGTTTTAGAACAAATATACAGGCACCTGTGGCAAAATAAAAATCCTGGAGTCATCTTGGACCCTTCCAATCCCATTCATTTCATTGAAAGCCAGGTTTCTCTTTACACCTCAGTCTCTGGCAGCAATGACTCCTATAACAGAAAAAGCTTATTGGGCATTCTTCACTGGAAGAATGCCCAAGAAAGTTGGAAAGCACAAACATATGTGAGAATCATGAGAAAGCATAATGCTCTTCTCTCTTAACCGTCTTTTCTTATTATTCCACCAAAATATTTTCAAACTCTCTGCATGTATTTTTAACACTTATGATTAAATTAATTCATACTATTCCAATATTAATTATCCTACACAATTTTGCAGCTACTGCAGAGTTATCTTTGGTAAAACTTCTCGGGTTTATTGATTGTGTGTCAATATTTTAATTGCAAACAGTTTCAGAGATGGAATATTTTAAAATCTTTCCTAAGATTTCTATGAGCTTCTCTTGGCTAATTTTTCTTGCCATTTAAAGAAGAACTATATTCTCAGAAGTTAAAATGGACGTGAACAGGTAGTGAAGCAAAGGCTTAGCTTCTATTTTATCGTATTCTGTCCTACACTATTCTATGTTGTTCTGTTCAGTTCATTTACTTTTCACAACACTGAAATTGTAGAGTTTTGTAAACTCAAGTCAGACCTCTTTTCTGCTAGGTTTTCTATTCATGAAACTGTGGTATATACCCTTACCTATCTTCTAAGTGCACCATTGAAATTAGTGGATTTAATCTTGCCACTTTATCACAGCAAAAACACTGATTAAAATGAATGGAATGCAGAATTAGGTATCATACCCTTTAATTCTGAAAACAACTTGCTATCATGCATGATGTTTCCCCACACAAATAGCTCCTTGATACCTGTGCAAATCACCAATTTTAAGTGCACTGCTCCCCAGAGTGGATATTTGCACATGTAGACCTACAAAGTGTACTCCAAATTGGATACAAAAGACTTTGAGAAAAATTTATTCCTTGCTGACATGAGCACATATGCTCCGCAGCAAGTGGGGCTTTTCTGCTATTCAATGCAAGGAGAGCCAAAGCAAGGAGTATACAGTGAGTTAAGATGTATGGAGATGGGAGAAAGCACATCATCTGCTCTAACTCATGGTGAGAGAGAACTTCTGTAGAGTGTCCATTGTGAAAGCCTTTGTGGAAAAGAAGCTGAGCTCACTAAAATTCCTCAACAAGAAATACCTGTGTCCCCACCTCTGCAGACAGGACTAGATGCCAGAAATCCATTTCCCTTGTATGCATTCGCTCAACATGGAGTCTGGCTTCTCCCAGAAGGTACTACTCAAGGTCTGAACTTATGCACATAATTATTATTCTACTCTAATCATCTTTATGCATGACCTGCATCTCTTTTATTTTTCTAAGCCATTATTTAACACAATAGGCAATGCAGAAACTAAGAAACTAATACAATCACTTCTGCTGTGTACTGCATGTTTATCTGGCTGGAAATGCAAAAATGTTAGAATGCATGAAGTATATCAGAAGTGTCATTAGGCCTTCTTGGTATGCAAAAGACCACTAGAGAAGTTTTTACTTAAAAAAATATATTTACTCCAAACTACCTTTCTCCTGCTACATCTTCAGCACTCAACAGCTAGTTTTTCAAAAAAATTTCATACTGATTTTTAGATATTTCTAAGTAATGCACACCTAGCAATTAACAAGACCTAGACTGAGATTATAAATACGCACTACAGCTTTAACCTGAGCAAGCCTATCATACCCGAGTTTTTAAACGAATTCGAAAAGTCAAGGTGTCTTCCAGTTCTTATGAGGGAAACATCTCTCATACCTATTTTGAGTTGACTAATGCTGCAAACACTGAAATCTTACCCTTCTCTAAGGACCCATGTTTCCACGGATTTAACTCAGTTTTAACCCTGAATGCCCTTTATATTTGGGATCCCTTACTTCCTGCTTTGTACATAATTTTCATCAGAGAGAAGCAGCAGCACAAAGATCTACTGTGGTCACCTGGGCACCATAACTCTCCTGTACATGTAAGCTTTGTCAGGAACTGGAGTCTAATTTTGGACTTGGGGAGACATACTTACACTACTGTGACAGTTAAACGATGCAGCAATGTTTGAACCAGTAACAAGGGAAGCAGAATACATGACTCTCCATCTTTAGCTAGAGAATCAGGTCTGCCAGCAGACAGGCAGAGAGAGAGGCAAGGCACGTGTTATACCAGCGCTTACACATTCGCTGTAAACACAGCCCCAGCTACCAAAGGCAGAGGCTGAACATGAGATCTCCATAACTAGGACCATGAGCGAGAGCAACTGTAGCTGGAGAAGTGGCTACCCAGCGCCAGGCTGGGATGCAGAAGACGCAGACTACGAGTTACGCTGAGACGTTTTAGCCTAGTTATTCCAGAATGGCTTAGCTGCTGAAGCAACAGGCAGCAGTGTATGAACACAATCACCATAACAATGCCGACTTTTCATTATTGAAGAAACACTGTTTAAATCACTATTTTTCTATTAAAACATTTACAAAAATCCCCATTAAGTAATCTGCATTTCACAAATGATATTGACCTAGGTCTTCTGGTGCAAAAAGCATAACTTGCTTTAGGGCAATGGACTCTTAACAACCATCAGTTTACAGAAAATGAACATTTATCTGATTTTTTTATTTTATTGTATTGTATTTCTGTAATGGTGCTTGAAATTAACATTTTCACTCTGTTTTTTCACTCTTTTTTGATCATTAATGTAGTAAATTATGCCAACAAAATGAGTACAACAGCTTCATCTGTGTCCTAAAAACCCATTAACATTTTAAGTGTCTGAGTGTAAATTGTGTAGCATTTGGAGGCTGACTATCTTATGTCTAAGGTCAAACTTGAGCCTATTGACCTCAACCAAACTGACTTTCCAACTCAAATATTCACAAGAAAAATCCTATCAAATTAAAATCATAAAGCAAATGAGGAAAAAAGAGCCTAGACACATAATTACATAACCAAAGCTAAAATAATCTATAGCTAGTCCAAGTGTTTCAGTGACATCCACAGACTGTCTTCCTATGAGGCTCCTATTGTATTCTTCAGATGTAGAAAGCTCGTAAGTTGAGGTATTCGGCAAAGTGCTTGATATAATTCACCTTGCTCTAATTTATTAGAATCTCTGTCTGTATCACTGGTTCTTACTTTAACAAAGAGGTTTTTAAACAGGTAAAACTAAATGTGGACTTAATTTATTTCACCCAGTAAAGAATTCTTGAGAAAAATCAATTTCCATTTACAAAAGGTATCCTGGCAGGTTGGAAGCCCCATTTCTGCAGTATTATACCTCTTCCATCCAGGTTTATGTGACATATGGTATCATTTCTTCTCCATGATTCTATTGCTTTTGGAAAACCATGTTAGAACATCATTATAAATGTCACTTAAACTGACAAAAGCTGTGAAAATCAAAGTTAATACTGACCACTGGCAGTTTTGGTTGCACACCTGGTGATCGACACATACCTTTTCATATTGCTGCCATCATATGACCAAGCAAACTACTACGTAGACTTCACCCTTGCAACTACTTAGTTATTACCAACAGTAATAACCAACCATTTCTAATCTGCTAAGTCATGACGTGGTTCCACACTGCTGCTATTTTATTTCATCAAAAATGCCCAGCAAAAAAATCTTTTTTTTCCCCTGGCATATAGTTAAGTTCTTAACCAGATGACACTATTTAAATGCCTGTAGTGGTTAACCTAATGATGAACCACTGACAGATTTAAAATCTACTGCTGTGCAAAGTATGTGATTTCATAAGGTGCATTTCCTGCACATCCTCGGAGAGAGCTAGGAATCAACATATTCTAGTTGTATAAACAAATTTATTTGCTCATATACATTTCTGTAGCCTGATAAATCATAACAAGATAACTTGCTTATAGTGGTGGAGATGAGTAAAAAAAATAATAAATGTGAGAAAACAGTACAAAAAATTACATGAAAAAAAAAATCTTTAACACTATGGTATAGACCGAGTGTAAATTAGTGTGACTGGTTATCATCTATATGGAAAGACCTGCAAAACTCACATTGGGTTCCTCTACTAATAAGCTAATGCAACCACTTAGGAAACTGCTCCTCGGAACCACACTAACCCAGATCCCAGGACAGATGCACATCACATTAATATGTTTAGGTAGTACCTGTTACTCTAGTCTGCAAGTGGATGTGCAGTTCACCCACAAGGTGATGCACTCAAAACCTACAAGGTTTCATCTCACCCTTCCCTACCTAAAATCCACTTCCAAGTGCTTGCTTCAAGGAGTATGATTTTGTGGATTTTTTGTTTCTTTTTAGATCGCAAGCATAGAACCATGAAAATCATTCATAGTTACCATTGTTCTCAAAGTGCATGTCTGCATCTACAGACACCAAACAGTTCAACTCTAACATATTGTTTATACGACCCGTTATTTCCAAAGGAATTTAATTCTGTTTCAGATTGGGCCTCAATTTCACTCAGAATTTTACACTAAGTGTAAAAAACGTGCGTGTGTGTGCATGTGCATATAATAAAAGGCACTGAATTACACGGCTTAAATTCCACTGGGGCTTCTAATGACATCATAAAGCATGGGAGAGAAGCTCCAGTGGACTGTATAATAAACAGAGCCCAATGTAGAAATTATAGCTCTGTAATTCAAGCCTGAGACCTGCTTTGTATTTCAGACAAAATATTGATACAAGTTCCAGAGTCCTTCTTTCTTCCACACAGAGATTCCACTTCCTTTGTCCCCATCTCTTTGCTAACTCCTGTTGAAGCCAATGTCTCTATAAAACATCCTCCTCAAAGTGTTTCTGGCGCCTCCTCCTACCTGCCAATCCCTCTGAATACTCTCATTAACAAATTCTTGTTAAAAAACCTATGAAAATCATAGCAGCACCCTGCTCTAATCTTTTTTTTTTTTTAATAAAATAAAAATCCAAGTTACTGTCCCACAGCATTACCTCCATTGGTCATTGGTTAAGTTTTATACCAACTGGAGTGTAAGAAGGCTCCCTGCAATTAAGAACTACAGTCTGGATACTTGCTGGTTAGAACCAGAACCTTGTTCGCTGCCTCCAGCTGTGCAGTTACCAGCTTTTTAGTGCTACCAAAACTATTTGCTCTTCTTCCTCAGTACCATGCCCTAGACATACCCAAGTCTGTTGACCTTCACTGCTCCTGGCTCCTCTTCAAGCACTTCTGGAAACTTCTGATATTCTTGTATGGGACATTTTGCAATCAATGAGCACAACTTCAGGATGAATGCTGACTTAGGTGTATTATGGCATATACAAGAATTCTGAGGGCTTTTTCTGGAACTGTAATATGCACAACGTTGCAATGAGTATCACTACATTCCACAAGCTAGAATAACAGGGCTGTAAAACTAATCACCTTATAGGCCAAAGACACAGCTGAGGTTGCTCTTGCATCCTTAATTTACTTGAATGTGTGTATTGTCCCTCATCCACAGGGATATATGACAGCAGAAAAGAAGAGAAAAACATTATTTAAGTACTTTCCTTTTCTGAATTGCAAGAGGACTCAGAAGTGTGAAAAAGTCAGAAACTTGTGTTCCTTAAGAACACAAATAATGAGCAATGGCAGAAATAACGAAGGTAAGATATTGCAAATGTGGGACTAAAGTTTTCTCTCAGCTACTCACAAAAAATAGTATACAGACTACACAACAAAAAAGCTTGCGTTCAGTATAAACACTTTTCACTTGCAAAAGCAAAGTGACTGAAATTTGGAAAAAGAAATCACAGTTAAGACAGTGACAGAAACCACTCCAGTCCATGGATAATAATCTACCCATGTGACAGGAGGCATTCAATTTTTGTAACCTGGACCTACGTCAGGTGACTGAGATCAGAAAATGGAGGGCCATTTGCTCCTAAAACTCCTTAGTTGCACGTATTTACAAGGTCTTAACCTTCAATAGCTCTAGGATTTGAAAGGACGAGGTATCTCCCTTCTACTATATCCCTACATCCCACATCAGACTAAGAGTAAATTCCAACAAGCCATTAACTGTGTGTAAATCAATAAAAAACAACCAAACAAAAATAAGCCTCAGAAGCCAAGCATATAAGATCAGAATTTCCAAGCGCTTGTCTGATTTATAGACTCTCTCTACAAATTCTAAACCCAAGCCTGTTATCAGTCCTCCAGCATTGCATCAGGAATGCCACACAGCCACTAGTCTTTATCCTTATCTTCAACACCATTTCCCCTCTTCCACTTCAACACACTACAGAAAAAGCAACAACTGTTCACTATTGAATATCACTACAGGCATTTTTGCTCATTATTTGAGCATTATGTACTTGATTGCTGCATTGTTGTTCTTATAAATATAGTTGTCATCTTCATGTATTATTCCTTAATAAGCTATAGTTAATATTGCCCAAAGATGTACAACAAGTGTGACTACAGCACATAAAATACAAAACACATACAGAAACTGCAATGGGCTTGTGTGTTTGCATGTGCGTGTATATATATGAGAGCAAACCACAAACAAGGAAGCACTTTATAACTTGTCCTGTGGGAAGACTGACTGTGTTGTAACACAGGACAAGCTGATGCTGTACCATCACTATGCAGACCTGCAGAATGGACATAGCGCTGCTGCATTACTGAACCAGAAACAACACCAGAAGGTACTGTTGCATCAAGCTACTACAAATTGAAATGAACACGCAGAAGATGAGTTGCAAAATGCTGACTTCTTCTAAACATAGTACAAGAGTACGGTTTTCCTCTAGAAATCTCTTGAATAGTTTCAAGAGGTCTGGCCTTCTTGTGAGCAATCATAGAGCTCTGAAACAGTAATTCTGTAACATCTGGGTGGTGATAGCATCTGTAGAACAATGCTACAGTGTATGCCACAGAAATATATCACTGAAATAAAGTCTACTTCTTTCCATGCTGAAAGAAAAAATGTGACACACACAAACATTTCACATTAAGAAATGTGTATGTTCAAACCAGGCAGTTTTTAACTCAATTCTGCGCAGGCTGCTCCTGCTCTGCCTGTGCTGTTGCAGAGCTGCTGCAGTGTTTGTGCCGCAGTTCATCTGTGTGGCCCCCCGGTGCCTAAGCCCCATTCCCCTGCACACACATCGAACGCAAAGGAGATTTAGCCTCTTAGAAGGAGCAGGCAAAATTAAGCCCTGTTCTCAATCCACTGACTGAAGAACACGCCCATCAGAAATAGAGTCGGTTCTGTCCATGTGACATCTTTCTCCACAACATCCACTAAAATAGCCACTGGCAGATCTCAAAGAAAAAAGGCTGTCATTTCTTTTGGCACTGAGGTACCTTTATAGTGCTATAGAATTTTCAGGGGGTGATTAAAATAATTAGCACAGTATCAAGTAATGAAGTTCATACAGCACAATTCCTTTTCTCCCTAATATCTGGGTGTCTGAGATCTTATTCTCTCATATAGAGAAATTAAATCCAATGCTCTCAGCTGTGCTGTCCTGTAACATGCCAGAAGACAGCACTTACTCTGTGGTAATTACTATTCACAAGAAAGTTGCTTTTCTTGTGCGTAGGACATCCAGCATTTTGTTGTTGTTTTTTATTTTTGTTTTTAGCACAGGGGCTGCCGAGTCCATATCAAATCAGGTCTCCTGCTGGCCACACGTAAGGAGAAAAGCCCAGAGGAAAAATTTTGGAAGCAAAACGTGCAGAAGTTTAAAGAGGCTAAATGCAAGGGGCTTGCATTTAGAGAGAACTAAAATGCAAGGGGTTGGGGGAGGGCAAGAGCTCATTACTTGAACTTCCCTCCTGCTGTCACCTCAGGTTGTGCAAATATTAGCTATGTAAACTGGAATAATGGCTTGATTGTCTGAAAGGATGACAAGTGACAGCTAAGAACTGGGTCAGGATCAATCACTATTCGCATACCGATTAGTTAATATTCTCCTTCTCATACAAATAGAGCAAAAAGTAACATTTCTCACTTTTAGAATAAAAAGCTTCAAATGTCTTTCACAATGGCTTATGTAGTATTTTTAGAAAATGTGTTTAGTCCTTAGGAACTCTGCCTAAATGCCTTAATCATGAGGTGAAACTTGTCTAAGTCCCAGCTTCATCAACTCTGCAAATGTATGTTAAGCAGTACCACTCACCTTTCTGGAAAACCAATGTGCTTAGCAACATGTTTAATTCTGGCTAAAGGACACTTGCTCCTCTTTCAGTCCCCAAGTGCTTCTTAACTCTTACATTTTTCAAAATATTTTGGGACTGACAGTTGTAGCTTGCCTCTTTGTCAAGCCATATGCCCTTTGTCAATACACCAAAATCCAAACTTGTGGCACTCCTGCGGGTTCCCTCTTCAGTCATCACTAAAACAGAGTTTGAATTCTATCCTGTTTCTGTGCATGGCAGATTTATGATAGAAATTACAAGAATCATTCATCTTTCTCAAGTTTATGGTCCAGCAGTGAAGTGTACTATTACCTTCTCTTAGGGAGACTACTTGTGGTAAGGAAATTGAAGAGCAGAGCAGCTAGATGGAAACTTTTATCATTTGGACACTGTTCTTGTCCTTATTGATCCTTGCCTTAGTTCAGCCTGTGCCCTGTTAGCTACAATAACACTACTTATTTCTAATGAGGGCAGAAGGATCAGAGAGACTGTGAATGGTGAATTAGGAAAACCACTACTTTCTAAGTGTATTTCTTTAAGTATTTTAATATTTCAAAGGAGTAGTCCTAGATGTTTTAAAAGCTTTAAATTGGTAGCTGTAACCTGAACATAAATTAAAAATCTTCCCTTATCAATGAAAAGCAATGCAATGTTACTTGTATGCTTATTGTTTGTTTACATTCCCCGTCAGGATATTCTCTGAAAACTGATTCCTATTTCCAGAAGAATTTGAAATCATAATACAACTTTCATCCTACCTAACCTTGTACTATACCTTTATCAGGTAACTGCAACACCAATCATTTCTCGTCATGCATAAACATCCATCCCAAACCATGAAATTTTAAACATAAATAAATATTCCAAAGTCCATATAAGCAGAGCACCTAATTTTCACATCAGAATGCAGATAGGTGAGAATGTGTGTGCAACTGTATCCAAAAGGAATTTCAGCTATAAAAACCTTCAATGAAAAGCTCTGGCCAAACGCAGCAATGACAGTAACTCAAGCTTCTCTCCGCAGACAAAATGGAAACTCCAAGTCATAGTCACGCACATAATATAAACGTCAGTCTTACCTTATTATTATTTTTACACGGTAGTGCTAGAGTCACATCTAGGCGTGACCCCACTGTCCTAGATACTGTACAACCACACCATACAAAATAGCTGATTAATACTAAGCTTGCAGAAAGCTAAAGGGATTTTGGCATAAAGTGTGGGGTGGGATGGCATGGAGAACTTTCCCCAGCACAGATATTCCACATTATGGGTGGCCTCCTTCCCTAATTTTTTAAACAAACAAAGCCTTTGGACTTTTCTCTGTCCAATAAAAATGGATGCTCCAGTAGACACTCCATGAATACAAACGCTTCCTTGATTGCACTAGGAATCATTCACTGACCAAGTCAGATACATATTGGCTCCTTCAGGTGTTGTTTCTGCAGCTCATTCTGTTATTAATGAAAACTGGGAACAAAGTCCAACTAGAGCAAAGTATCATAACCCAGAAGATACAAGAGACCATGAAAATGTCATCCCAGATCTCTACTGTTCAGATTGGTGCCACATTGCTTAGAGAATAAAAAAAAAAAATACAGGTGCTTGTGAAATTCCAGGTGTCTGTCCTAGCATTCAGAATGGTTCTCCAATAGTTTTACCTTAGCTATCTGAAAGCTAGTAGGTAGAAACTGTCCATACACATATTCTTCACCTGAGATGAATAAGAAATAATGACACTTAATTTACCCATAATTATGACTTCACAAGATGGCTAGATCCCATTGGAATAAAGAAACTGTCAAGTCAACTGAAAGAAGCTTGTGAGAACGGGAAATGGAAGTTTAATGTAAGCTGGATCTCTGGAAATCATTTAGCACTTGGGAGTGGATTGGCCAAAGGTCTCTCAGACACATGTAAAACATTATTCTGTATTAATTTCAGTTTCTTCACCTCAGAAAGCATCCTACTCATTTTAGAAATACTAAATCCTGTATAACAATCCTACCTAATCCCTAGGATGCATTTTTATATAGCTTATGTAACTCTTAGGCACAGCCATTAAAAAAAAAAAAAAAAAAAAGCTTTATAACCAAAGATTTAAATAATTAAGTTCTTGTTGGTCTATTTGTTTTCTAAACAAGAAAAACAACAGCCCATTTCTAAGCATTTGGAGATTCTCACAAGTATATGGCTATATAACTCGCATTGATTTCACTGCAAGTTGGACACTTGAGTACATCTGAGAATTCAACTAATGCAGTAACGAAGTCCATACAAGTACGTAAGGTTCCTGGAGACATCACTTTGCTAATGCCCTAAGAAGAAAGATGCAGAAAGCTCACTGGTTTCCAGTTGACTAAAAACTTACAATGACTCATATCTAAACATCATTTTATTGCATTCTCCCTGCTTCACTTCCTATAAATTAAAAGACATATGATTAATCAGTTGTTGTTTGGGTTCCACAAACAATTTCATGGCATGCCCTGCCAAACCCATAGCCCAAGTGTGCCACCTAATGGCCCTGGAGTCAAGAATGCATTTACACTACTTAGCAAATAAAATCTAAAGAAAGCATAGCTTCATTTGTTGAGATGGAAGGGAAGTTTTATTATTGTTTTTCTGAAGGACCTACACACTGTATTTCACTAGTAATTCTGAAGATCAGATGAAAATAATCCCTTTAAGACACCTTAGATTTTCTAGATAAGCATATGACTATGAGGTTAAAGCTATGCAAAACTACTTAATACTTGGAAAGGTTAAAAGCTGCCCCAAAACTTTCATGGCCTGGTTACCTCTATTTACTCCTAGTCTAACTGCTAAATGACTGCAATTTCAAATGGAATGAGTGAGTAGCAACAATAGATCCATCCTGCTAAACAAATTTGTTATTTCTTTTATCTATTAAAGTACTTACACAGGGCAAGCTCATTGTAGCTGGTATCATCTGTTTAACACCGCAGTCCTATAGTCAAGGTAGGAATGTGCCTTAAGAGGCACCAGGAAAAACAATAAGCATAGACAAGTTGTGGAGTAACATGAGAAATGGTGATAGGTATTAACTCTTCAGAGAATATAATTACACTAATTAATAAATATCAGAATAGCATACACTAATGAACTTAGCTGTCAAACAAAAAAAATAAAAAAACTATCCATCTAAAAATACTATAAAGGCAAAAAAAAAAGGAAAAACACAGACGCAATTTATTTTATATAACATTTCTTACTGGGAAACACAGCTACTTTATAATCTTTTACAAAAGTAAGCATTACAACTGTGGTGCGGGGGTTATAGGTTAAAGAAATGAGTTACTTATTTGGTTACTTACTCAAGAAACTGAACACTAGGAAGGAAGTTTGGGATTTACATTGAGACTTAGAATAGCTTACTGTCGATCACTGTTTTCTATCATTTGAAAAGCAGATTCAGAAAATACTTACATTTGAAGAGGACTAATGATTTACTATGAACATGGTATGCCAGCACATGAACAAGGAAGGGATGAGAAATACTCCATGACATTCAAATTTTTTTCCACAGGTACTCAGTTCTTCCTCTTCATTATCTTTAATTGAGAATGTAAAATCTAAATCTAAATATTTATCAGATGCAAAACTTTATGTCAAGACAGAGTTTATATTATTTATTTTGAACTTGCACTAATTCCCTTCTTACTTCCAAACATGCCTGAATTCTGTGCCCTTCCTGCCACAATCTACTCCATCACCCCACTTAATTTAGGCAGGATGAATTATATACACTTTTTGATTCTGATAAATTCATAGATAAAGAGAAAGCAGTCTTGTGGTAACGTTAACAGTAGTAACATTAACAGTAGTAACAGAACAATTATATCCGTTTTATGGAGCTGTAACATTACAGAATATCTCCAGGATACATAACTATGGCGCTTTAGGAGGAACAATTACTGAAAAAATGTCTTGACTATATCAGTGACAAGTACAGCAATAAACAAATGCTTATGCATGCAGTGTGCTCCCAGCAGACTACCATGAGCTGAGGTACATTGGAACTTCATTCACAGTTAAGTACATGTACATTCAAAATCCCATGTATTTCAACATATATATTATACATTCTATATACTTTAATGCATATATTTCAATGTTAATTTCAAGTCTAGTGACCTTCTTCTGCATACTCTAGAGCTCTTGCAGGTTGGGGGGGCAGGGAGGGGGAATAATCACTCTAGGTCTCATCCTTCCATATATTTTTAATCCAATAAGGAAAATTATTTGAACTTCAGATACAACGACCTAGCTCTGTTTATTTTAAAGTTCTGGTAAAGCAATGATATTGTTACAATTTGCTAAGAGGTTTCAGAGAGCTTGAGCCCGAAAGTAAAAAAGGTATCACAGTTACTGGGCTATTTAGACACCACACAGTCCACAGCTACATTTAGGCAATGATGACCTGCTCAGACACTCGTTTATGAATGCCTGTTCTCTTACCAGCTGGCAAGCTAGGTCACATTGCATTGAAATTCTAAAATCCAGTGGAAAGGGCTACTAGGAAAATACATACGGAAAAACATCAAAATGATGATTTTAGGCCACATTTATACCCTTTAGTGCAAGCATGCTGTTCCTGAAGACACGTCATACCAAATATTCAAGCAAACCTGAAACTAACCCCCCACTGACAAGGAAGCCACTCTGTTCCAGTGGATCTCATTTCCATTCCAGGAGCCTCTGGGCATTACCTACACAGAACGGAGCCGAACTTGTTCATCAAAGCAAGAAGCAGGCATTGTACGAAGGAGAACTGGTCATACGTGTTTGTCTTCCTTTCCAAGAAAGGGGTTGAAGACATTTCTCCATCAAGACATACTTTTTGCTTAATCACAGAATTCTCAATTTGCTAACATGGTAGGAGATGGAAAAACGTACAATAGAAAATATTTCTCTTTTCCTATAAATTCTTGATTTCTTTTGCCATAATGGTGAAGCTGGTGTAACACTCTGCATGTTGCCTAAGCCAGCAGGAGTAGAAAGATGGGGCAAGAATGAGTTGAGTCAGGGTAGATTACAGCTGAGTGGTTGATAACTGGACTTTTACCTCTGTTCCCCACTTCTCTGCATTCATACTGGGACAGTTCCACACAGAGCCATCCAACCCAGGTCCCGCCCCAGGCTGCAGGATTCTTTCAATTTCAGATGTCATTTCTATGACAGACTGAAAAGAGAGAGCATGCTATCTCACAGATTACTGTCTCAGTATTGCTCGTGGAGAAAAAAAAAAAAAGATAAAAGAAAAAAAGAAAAAAGATACAAATAATCAAAAAAGAATTAAGGAAGCTAAGGCATTTCTGGGCAAGTGAAGTTTTAACTTCACTTCAGTTTGTGCATATTTGTTGTCACAACCAAGGTTGTTCTACAGCTGGCTACATTAAGACTAGGAATGGCTGCAGTTCAGGGAGTTACAGTAGTTCCTTTACTATGAAAAGAAGAAGACATCCTCCATCCCATCCCATCCCATCCCATCCCATCCTTCATCTGCTATGTTGGGCAATTGGTATATTTTGCCAACACACAGAAGATGCATTTGTTCCATCTCTAATTACAACCAACATTGACCAAAATACTCAGTTTTAGCAGAGAATTATTTCCACTTCAGGTGCTGGTAATTAGCAAAGAATGAATCAGTTGATGTTTACAGGCACAACCTTTCCTACTCTTTATTTGGAGATAAAATTCCTTAATGTATGGTTCTCATAATGTGTGTGTATATCTTAAGACTGCAATTCTGTATAAATATTTAAAATAAATCAGTGGCAGCTTTCCCTAGTGACAAAATATAAATGAAACTTGCAAAGAAGAGAACAAAATGTTTTTACTGAAGTCTACTGAAAACTGTATGAGTTTTTTTTATGAAAATTTTTCACACCACTCCCCCTCTCATTTCCTGTCATCATATAAATAATTCACCAGCAATATCTTCATTCTCAACAAGAACAGAAAAAAATTAAACAGAAGACCTACAGATATCTGTGGGCTCTGCAATAGTTAAAATAATAATAATAATAATAACAACAACAGTAAGTTAAACTAGGTAGTCACTTGTTAGCAAGACAGCCTGACACACTGGGATGAGAGGAGGAGATCACAAAACTTGCAAATAGAACTGCTCGAGAGGCTTGAATCTGATTTCCTTATCAGGCTCAGAAAGTTTGCTGATGCAAAGCAGAACACAAATACCGAGCTTTTGTATTTTAAGCATGCATAGAAAAAAAAAAAAAAACAGTAATTGCACTGTGATGGCTCAGAGTCCAGGCCAAAATAAGCCACTAAAATGGATGAACAATTCAAATTTGACATACCTGCCAAGGGAGAGGAATGGGCCAGGTGTCTTCCTGTCAACAGCAAATAGTTAGATTTGCTCCATCCCTATCACGCTCCAAAGATCTTGAAGTCAAAGAACCTTATTATCTGAATAATCCAGTTTTAGCTCAGTGGGACAGGATATGCAATTACAGAATGTTGCTGTAAACTTTCACATTACTCCCATCAATATTACTCATCCCATCATGACCTGTAAGCTCACAAATTATTTCCAAAAGAAGGATCTCACCACTTTAGACTGAATCCTGCTTCAGCACGTGTGCTTGTTGAACACACTGATTCTTCCAAGACTATCCCCCCTTGTGGGGGCTATCTTGAACAAGTCTCCCAAAAGAAAAAAAGGAAGGGAACTTGCAAAACAATGTTTATTCACATTATGAGATTTTGCAGTCACAAAGCTGCCTGGATGCACGTACAATGGCTGCACCTACACCACTCTGTCAACAGCCACTCAGTAAAGCGTAAGCTAAGAACAACAAAAAACCTATTCTCACTGACTTCTCATAAGAACACTGTTGTCAACTCAGGGAAAAGCCTGCGGAGAGTCCTGAATAAAATCAGATGTGTGCTGATGTTTGAAATGTTCCTCAGAAAGCAACAATTTGCAGCGTGACCAGGCCCTAGTCCCACAGGTAAGTTCATCCATTCCTATACCACGCCTGTGGTACATCAGGCAGAGACAATGAGTCAGGGTCTTTGGTTGCAGAATGCTAGTGTCTGCTGAGGAGGGGCAGTCACTTGCTCACCTAGAGCAGATGGGGCCTGTAGAGCAGGAGAAATAGTTGGCAGCTGTCCTAGGAACAGCTTGGAATCCAGAATGCTCCCAAGACCCAGGAGCTGCAACCATGCTGCAGCCACCCTAACCAACCCTCTTCTGGCTGCCTCCTCCATTTGTCTAGGCTAGGAGAAATCAAGCATTGAAATCTGTGGATGGCTGTCAGCGTGACTTCCAGGAGAGCCCAGGTATGGATCCTGACCAGCAGCTGTGCCTGTTAAGCAGTTATTGGATGGTCATAAAAGGAAAAAGTTTAGTTCTCAAACAGAGGTGATGTCAGCTGGGCAAACCAGAAGCTCCTCTTTCAGAAATAAAAGCCTGATGCATCCTTAGAGTTTACTCTAGTTATGGAAAATAAGAGAGAGGGCAAACAGTTCTCTTCATACTTACAATGTGATTCCCCCAAAATAAATTACATCACAAAACAAATATAAGCATAGATAAAAATACTATGTGCTGAAAAATAACATATAATACTGTTTTAAATTGTTATTTTAATGCTGATGACCGTTCTTCCACGGTATATGTGGGGAAACTGATGTCAAAGGCTGAACGTCTCACCTTTATGAAAGATTTGAGGGGGCAGATTCTGTCCTTAGCACTTCCAGGCAACCCTATTTAAGTTAATAGTACTGCACAAATATAACTGGGTAGAATTTGATCAGCAATTTATAAATGATCCTGTATACTGCTGGAGTCTGCAGCTGTGTTGTCCTGATATTTAGCTGCTCTATTGTGAGCCTCTGACTCCAATATGAATAAATACACCAATGACTGAATGCACAAGCTGGGTAATTCTCAGGTGGACTGAAAATGGATCATCTTGTTTGGCCATTCTTTTTTGATCATTCAGATGTCCTTTATTGGGAGCTAAGGATTTGTGGGGGGAGGGGATACAGAAGAACCTGATGAAAATACCATCAGGGTATACCTGAACTTGGATTTTCAAGAAGCCTGATGCAAGATAATTAAACTCACCTCACACTAGCAAATTATGTTTGTCAAGAGCAAATGTGAATATGTTTGTGGCAGAAACAAAACCATTATGAAGAAGATTATGGATACTGCAGAGTTTTTGTGGAATTTCTGAAGATAGGGACCGACCTTTCTTCTACAGGCTGATGAGAACAGTGTACACCGGTGACCTTCCCAATTCCCGATTGTCACCATTCAGTCCTATACACTGACTGGCACTGTAAGCTAATTCTATACATAGAGAGGGAAAATATAGAACATGCCTAACTGGTGAACTGCACACAATCATGCACTAAGCATCCTTTGTTCTCAAGTCTGCCCACATAATGAACCAGCTGTGATCCAGAAAACACTTTAGTAAAGCTGGGGATGGGGTGGGGTTGGATTCTGCTGTTCCCAGGCCTTCATCAAGTCACACCTCTTAGCTGAGACAGCATGTCTGTGCTACGCCAAGTGAGAAGATAAGTAGAGCTGATGCAACAGCTATCCATACCTAATGATGTCTGTACTCCCAAAACTATCAGCCTATGCTGGGCCAAAGAAAGAAAAGCTGCCCTAAATTTAGGTGTTTTCCTGCCACATGAGTGAGGTTTTTAAAATCCAAGGCAAGTTATCTCAGGTTTGTGCCACTATATGCTTTCAGAAAGCAAAGGTTGAATGAAACTTGGAATTTAATATTACCTGGTTTGCATTAGCAAATGGATGATTTACCTTCAGATCAATGGAAAGAACAACGAATTTGTTCAGAAGTCCCTGACTTTAATGACCAGTATGGAATGAAATAAAAAAGAAGTAGAAATTCTTTGTTTGCTTCAGCCGAAGTAGTCTTGCTAGGTCAGAGTTACAGCTTCACTGATGAATCAGGACACAGAGAACTCAGGACTAAATGCAAATCAAGTTTCACCAAAGATAAAAATGAATGTCTGAACTAAGAACTGAGAAGTATAGATCAAATAAAATTAAGATCCCTCTTTTTCACCTCTGATCTTAAATCTTGGACAAGACAAACCACAGAACTATAATTCTGAGTTCAGAATTTTCAAAACAAAGATGTAGACAAAAAGCATTCTACAATTTCATTTAAATGAATCCAACAATTGTGTCTTCCAAGGCAGCATTAAACTTGTGGTGTTTAACTGAAATCAAGGGATTACTCTCCACTATTATCCTATAACAAACAGAATAGGTTAATAGCTGTCATTGCCATTTCTAAATGGAGTACTATATCATTATGCATTGTTAGAGCTGACAGACACACATCCCTATTACACCACTTCTGTAACCTCACACAATCATAGCAATGATGTTTTGCAAGATGTTTTGATTTTTGCAGACCTTAAAAGATTTTATAAAGTCAGTGTTTAGGTTTGGTACGGGAAAGGAGAGAGAAGACAGAAGTGTTTTTCTTCTTCATTTTAATTTAATGTTGTTTCCTATACAACTCTTACAACTTTTTTGACATATGAGAAATGCCTGGGGGAGGCCAGTCTGTCAGCAAAACCGCCAGGAAAAAATTATTTATGGAAAGAACAAAGGAAACCTGTTTTTTTGTTTTTTGTTTTGTTTTGTTTTGTTTTTTTTTTTAAAAAAAAAGACAAGACATATACTCCTTTTTGAGAACAAAGAGAAAGTCAGCTATAGGCTAACGAGCCTATCTTGATCTCCCCCCTTATTAGAACAAAACTATCCCAAAGAAGCAGGACTCTCAACACTCAGAATAGAATTGGAAATTACCATACTGCGTCTCCCAGAGTTTCCTACAATATAATATGCTTGCTTACGGACTATTTCCGACCTTTCTCTCGTGTAATATAATAGTTCCCAAATACAACAGACTGGTGTTTACTATATGAGACTCAGGTGCACAAGTTCCATGAGCGGCTCTAACTTCCCTCACCACACTACTAAAGGGAACATGGCAATGCAAAACATACTTACAGTTTATTTGCATTCAAATCTATGGGTGAGCTATTGGTATTCTCATATAAGTGCCACTATCTCCATTGGAAGTGCACCTACTGCCAATAGCATAATTTTATCTGTAGCCTATTTGGAAGTATGGGCAGCTTTGTTGCATTCTCCTATATTATTTTTCTCAATCTATCTTTGTCACTCACACTGTATAAACGCTTTTGGTTTCACGTGTATCTCTTGCAGCATACTAGTTGTTTCAAATGGTTTTATCCATGGATAAGTGAAGATAAAATTTTAATGATTTAATTAGCAAGCTCCAGGAAAAAAAAATAATAATGAACAAAGGCGGGTGCTTTTAGTGTGTTTTCCTCTCAGGTTACATTAGAGCCAGAGGACAATACAACACTGAACATCACTTTTCCTAGTATACTCAGCAACAGAGAACTTAGTCCACGCCATACCAGAAGGGAAGTTGGGAACACAACAATTGAGTGAATTATGCTAGCTGTTAGTTGTATGTCATGAAGGATGCTTCCTCTAAGTAAGAAGGTCGGTTTATGGGTGGGAGGTGGGGAAGAAAAAGTCAGCTGTCATTTGACTCCCTAAGCCTTGAAAGCAACGGGACAATCCAAATGTTATTTTCTAAAGGATGAAAACTGGTTCATTTTTAACATTTCCTTATCACTTTGTTTTTCTCTTGTCAGTTGGCTGCTTTACCCTCCCAGACCTCTGTGTTTCAGGTTTAATAAAGATAAAATTCAGTTGTTCTGTATTACATATTTGAAAAGGAAAAGCTAATTGTTCTGTTTGAATAACTTACTACAATTTGGACTTTATTCTTTAGCTTTTCTCCCCACCAAGATTAGCCTGTTATGAAAATCACCACACAGGCACTACATATCATTGACACAGAGCACAATATCAAGGCAGTTTGAGCCTGCCTCTGGGATGCAGCTATTCTAATCCTGCCACTTGGCTCTCATCTCCTAAACGGGAAGAAGTTGGTTATAATATTCCATTTCATGTGATGCACCATGCTCTACTACACATACTGAATATCAAAAGTAGCACGTAAGGAGATGAAAGAGAGTCTGGATTGTTCACTCATTATAAAGCGTCATTCATTCAAAGACATTAAATACATCAACAGGCAGCTTTACTCCCTCTGCACAATTCAGAAGGATCAACACGCTAGCTCCTGCTTAAAGAATTAGAGAAGGGGCCAGAGCAGAAGGGTACAGAAAACACACACTTAGCTGCAATTAGAATTCCAGTCCATTGTAACATAATCATTGTTTTAGTTCACAAAATTTGCAGTTGGCAGCAATCTCACTCTGTCAGCCATCACTGAGTCTGCTCTGGAAAGACCAATAGTTGTGTTCACAATCAGCTCTTGGCAGAAGTGGTCGCCATGCAGTCACTCAAAGCAATGTGATATCTATATTCTCATCTCATTATCATTATTCTTCTCAGCCAGGATCCCCAGTAAGAAGACAGAGCTGGCCAAGTTCTACAGAAGGCTGTGTGCACAGGATAATAAAGCTGTGAAAGCTACATGCAAAAGGAGGGTACAAAACTGGTGCCATGCAGAGGGTAAGAAATTGATAACGGATGTAGTGAAGGAACTGAGGAACTCATCCCAGTCATGGAAATACAGCATAGCATGAAACTCTAACACTTCATGGTAACATAAAGTGTTTTTCCAATATTCTGGTTCTTGTAAAAGCCAGCACCTCAAAATATGGGCACCACTCAAACATTTAATCTGTAAATCCCCTGAAGCAAGGATTCAGTTTCATATGTGGTAGTAAACCTGTTGTAAATCACTGTGTACAGCCAACACCACTATATCAATGACTAGCAATGAAAGGGTGATAATACAGGTGGTAGAGGAACCTGGTGAGCTCAGTTGCAGGGAACAGCCGTGGAACTGATATAAAGCAACACTTGAGGTCAGGTCCATGTGTTCAACTTAAAAATTCAGACTTGTGTTCTTCAATCCTTAGTTAAGAAACAAATCACAGGAGTCATACATACCAAAGTCCCATTTACTGGGCACCCCTATGCTGCTCATTTCTGTACAGTACACTTTTCATGCTATTTGACTTCCTTAATATAAATCTGGCTAAGCAAAGATGACCTATATTACTGCAAAACACTCAAATGTAACTTGGTTAATACAAGTATGTTTGGAAGACAGAAAGAACAGCAGAGAATCTGAACCATTCATTTACTAAAAAGCATCATCCATTCACAGCTGATATTTTCCAGCTGATCTATTTCTATTATATTTCTATTATTTTGCTATCTCTTGGAAAAAAACAAACAAACAACAACAACAAAAACAACCACCAAACAGAAAATACCTCCAAAAAAAAGAGCCAAGGAAATCAACCTTGGCTTGATTAATCTCTAATCAAGGTTAGAATTACCAGTGTAATTTGTTGCCTAGGTGGTCAGCTGTCAATACCTTAGTTAGACAGAAGCAAGTCTTCTGAGTTCAGAAATATCTCAAAACCAACCAACCAAAAAAATCTACCAGAGATTCTCACGCTGCTGTAGCTGTAATAAAAAGTCTATCTAAATTATAAACCTTGGTTAATTTAACGGTAAAAGTTTGCTGGAGGCAGAGACTTGTATGATAAATTTTTAGCCTGACAGCAATTTCCACTTTACACATTTTGAAAACAAATGTGGCAACGTTGCAGTTCATGGAGAACAAATTATGTCTTAGAAGCCTGTTACAGGAGTTGAGAAAAGGCAGATTTGCACATTTTAAAGCTGACAAACTTCCGTTACTATCAATGTTGACATGTGCTTGGTTAATTCATACTTTACCAGAAACTGCCATCAAGTCATTACATGTAGAACAACTACAAAGGTTTAATAAGCATTCCTAGTGACAAATTATGTTTGATTGCCTCGACCAGTTTAATTAGGAAAATTTAGAATATATTATAGAAAACTGGACTTGATGTTTCTTTCCCAGGTACTTGCTGGACAGAGGTCTTAATCTAAACCATCTCCTGACTCAATACGATGAGGAACACAGTCTTAACTCCATACATCCAGAATGACAGGTGTATTTGCAGCAAAAGGATAGCTTTTCCGTGCAGAATGGATTTTTTTGTTTCCCAGAGGCTAGTCTCAGACACTGCCACAGTATCGCAGAATCACCATAAGGCTTCCTCAATTATATTCAAAGAGCAAAGCACAAATCTTCTATTAGCTTTTGCAATAGAATCTGCACAGAAGTTTTTTGTTTTTTCAAAAGAAAAAAGATGAAGCAAACCAAGGTAGAATCATTATGAATAACTGTAATCCATTAATGATTCTTTGAGATGGAGGGGAGAAAGAGAAAATGATTTTTTGCTTAAGGTTATAATGGCCTACTGGATTTCTAGAAGGAGTTATATTAATATCACAATGCAAGTGGTTCAAAAATTTGAGTAAACCAATACAGAATCAACACAGTTCCTCTCTTAGTCAGTGGGAAAAATACAGTCTTAGGTAAGAAGGCTTTCTTTTCTTCTCCTGCCCAGACAAAGGTGGGATTGTTAGTATTTTACATACACACACGTCTCGGCAAACAGCTCTCTCCTTTCTAAATTGTACTGACTCCAGTCCCACTGACGACAAGCCTCAAAACGATGTCTCTTTGAATGGAATCACTTTTAGAACATGAACTCATGGATTAATCCCCTGTGTATTAATTTCAACAAGCCTGATTTGAATTCAGTATCTGTGAGTCTGTTCTTTGGAAGCTATGATCATTAATATATTGATTGCACCATACAGGCCTGATAAAGCAAAGTACTCCTTTTTCTTTGCAATAGGATCACTTCATAACAGAAAATCAAGTATTTACTAGCAAGCTTATCTACCTTCATCTCACCACTCCTCTGATGTTCCTTCGGGAGCCCAGTTTCTTCAGACACCTTTCAACTAAAACTGTGTTAGTCAGCTTATCCATCTAGAGGTTTGTAACAAATGATCTTGTTCTTCTTTCAGTGAAAGAGATTTTAATTACTCACATTATTTTAGATTCTATGCCATGACAGAGTAAGGCTTTGTTTTGTTGAAAGAGGGCTTCCCAATAAAAAGCCCAATAATTATTTTCTTAAAGGTATTTGATTTTTTTTTTTTCAGGTGGTATCTTACCCTTAGCAATTTTGCCTGATCTCCTGTGTTTCCTCTGTAACATCTCTAACTGTATAGTCAAGAAAACTCACCCCAACAAACAATCCTATATCATGTACACACATACTGAA
The DNA here is from genome assembly GCA_013399115.1 of Anseranas semipalmata. NCBI lineage: Eukaryota > Metazoa > Chordata > Aves > Anseriformes > Anseranatidae > Anseranas > Anseranas semipalmata. Next base: position 724,128 of record VXAA01001568.1, on the reverse strand, counting down.
TCTGATGTGTATGATGTGTACTGCTTAACCTTCTTTTTCAACTGGGTCACATCATTTCCTTTAGATCTTGCAAAATTTATTAGGGTAGATGAGATAAAGAAATCTAAAAAAATAATAAATTTTAATGTTTTTTAAATAAAATTTATACTTCTGTAAAATAAAATTTTTCTTTGTGCTACAGTATAACTTGTAATGTGCTGAACAGTCTCATAATATCTGGTAAGTAATTTACTCAGCAAAAGATGACAATTCGAATATAGGATATCACACTGCACTTACAATTAACCAATGATACAGTTTTTTAAAAAAAACTCTTCATAGCTTCTTGTTCCTGTGGAAATGATTTTATTGCAGGTTATAGGTTTCATTAGATTGCTTTATGAGGGGAAAAAAAAGAAAAAAGATTTCATTAACCACTAACTCAGATCAGGACTAAGATTTTTTTTTTTTCTTCCTTATGAACACACATTTGTTTTGGTTACTGTTGCTCTTTTATTCCACTTGTCATAATTTTTGCTGTAAATCTGTCATTCACTGTTTTTCAAACATTCTGGAAGTATAATGAGCCATCACACCACCAGAAGTGATAGTTCTAGATATAAAACATGAGACCACAAGAACCAAAGGCACCAGAACCCTGGACACATGGCAGAAGTCCACACAGTTCTGGAAGTGCAACCGCATGTGACGCAAAGCACATCTCTGCATGATTCCGGAGATAACATGACCCTGAGAGCACACCATGTGTGCACAGTTCCAGGCACACCAATATTCATTTGTCCACAAAACAGGCTATAATAAATCCTGATCAGCAGTTGTGCCTGTTCCCTACGTAATTAGCATTTGTGTGCTTTCCACTGCCCAAGACTGTCATCTAGAATCCTATAGATTACTGCTTTCCATTTCCCCTCTAGTATTGCAATTTCTGCCAAGCTGCCTAAATGACAGAGAACGCAGTTGTAAAATGATTAAAAACAAACAAACAACAACAACACAAACAAACAACAACAACACAAACAAACAACAACAACACAAACAAACAACAACAACACAAACAAACAACAACAACACAAACAAACAACAAGCCCAATCTCATCATGTTTGATTTTGACTGCTTTCTATGTTTGTTACATGATAGGTGTTTCTTAGGCTTTCAGGTTTTGCTGAACTGCTTACCTAAGGTATGGCCCTACAACCTCCACTTCACAATTGAAAGCTTGCTTGCAATTATTTTCATGAAATTAGAAAAGACGGTATGGATTTCCATAACAACTTAATCAATTTCAATACCTAATTTGCCAAGTAAGCTTTTACTTATTTCTTAGTAACTTTACTTATTGCTTTCTGGTAATTTGCAACAGTTAGAAAGTATGTATATTATATATAGATAGACTGAAAACAGAACATCTCCAGTTACTTGTATGAAATTCACTGAACCCTCAGTGCTGTCTTTTAACCAGTCCCTGGGAAAAAGCAGGGTTTTACTGGGTGCTATGAAGCTTAACGCACTTAGGCTCTGATGGACCAAGGAACTCCTCAGTGGAAAACGTTCTGGTCTCTAATTCCCGATAAATACATTTTTTGCTTCTCAATTTATTTCAAATGAATAGATATGATCTATATAAATATGGTCTCTTTGGTTATGCTGGATTAACATCACTGCAAACATTGTATAGATTAAATTGTATCCAGAAATTAAGTGGAAACAAATTAGATCTGAAAGGGACAAAGACAATTTACTCCATTAAAAAGCAGGGCAGCATATTTCTACATTAGCTGAGATTTCAGAATAATATTTTGATATTGCTCCAGTACAAAGTACACATCAGCAGTCAATTCTGGGAATGGCAAAGACAGGGATAACAGCAGTGGGAACTTGTCTTTAAAACTAGTGAAAAAGAAATCAAGACAATGTGAGAAAACAGTACAACATTTCAAACACCAAACACTTTAAAATGTTTATGCTGCAAAATTAAAGTTGCAATAAAACAAAACTTCAGAGGAAATTTGATTTTCCTATGAATAGTTCTACCCCTAGCCTGAAGAGTACATTCAATCATTAAAGTGCAAGTCCTCCTTTGTATAAAAATCTCAATGCAACCCTACCTGCCAGCTTACTGCTGATGGCTCTGTAATGTGCAACTTTATAAAGCATTGTCCAATATTTCTACAATTAAGTATTTATACTCTTACATCATTTCTGCCTGAAAAATACCAAGTATTCAGCAATTTTGAAAATCATGGTCTTGCATGTCTAAATATAGATGTAGGATCATCTTAATCACTAAAGCATCAGAGAATTCTCAGCTGAGAAAGTAAATATTAATAGTACTCTGAGTTTTAATTCATCACTCTGCATAGCACTTTGAGATCTTTGGATGAAAAACATTACAGACCTATTTACAGGATCCTTTCCAGAACTCTGGGAATATTTAAAAGCCCTGTAAAATCCTTCCTTCTTAACTATGACTTATAGCATACCCTCTCAAAAGAATGTATATGACATTCCCTTTTATATACTGGCAGTCGGAATTCTGTCAACCAGAGTTCTTTTGCCTTAACATACTCTTTGTTCTATTTTTGTTTTTGTGTCACACTTTTGTCTTATTGATGAATGTGGTGGCTGTACTATATGATGCATACCTTTAATTAAAATAAGCTCACTTTTAGCTTATTAACCATATCATCTTAAATTTATTAGTTTCTGTACATAGGCTGTTCCTTATTAATTGTATAAAATACTTTCAGAAAATAGTAAATGATGAAAAATAAAATATTAGTACATAAATTAGCCTAAGGCCAGTGAAAAGGGGTGAAGTAAGTTAGGCAACCTTTCAGCAATGTCATGATAAAAGGCAGGCTCTAGCTTTTGTTGTGTATTCTAGACCTATCTGTCCAGAACTTTTTTCTTTATCAGAACAGCTGGTTAACAGCTATAGTGCACTTTTTTTTTTTTTTTGGTATAATGCTGCATTCATTTCAACTCTATGAAGTACACAAAGGGTTTTTTAGTTCGGAGGCTTTCTATACATTGAGACTAGCAGGACTGCTTTTTAGTGAAAAATACGTATCTGCTGTGAAAGGGTTCTATTAGTGAGTCTCAGGACACTCAGCTTACAGTGCTGAGTGAAACTGGAGCTGGACTTCTGCAAAACAGAACTTCAGTACAGTACTCACTGGGTAGAAAATCTAGTCAACCAAGAAGCAGGAAATATAAAGGAACAAGAAAAAAAAGTGTATGATAAAACCCATTCTCCCCATGTGTTTTCATTTATAGATTGTCATGAAAATCTGCTTACAGACTTTTATTTACTCTTATGCTAGACACTGGGATTTCCCCTGAACATTCAACATCCCTCACCAGAAATAGTACTACTACTTTCATATACAGACAAATATTTATTTTCAATTAAAAAATATATATATTTTATAATATAAATAAACAAATAAATAAATATATATTTATATAAATATATAAAATATATATATATTTTAATATATTGGAAATGATGCACAGGTTGATCAGCAGTCTGGGGAATCTCAGAGCACATAACTACCTTTTTTCATGCAAAGGAGAGAGAGAAGAGAAAGACCTGCAAGATCTGTAAATACATGAAAACAGTCCAATTAGTACCAAAGAAAGGAAGTCACATCACACACTCCACTATTACAAATCAGAGGAAAATCTAGCAAATTCCACAAAGTTATGCTACATAAAAACAAACCAAATTTATGCCAAAGTTTTCAGCTGAACTACAGACACAGCATCCTCAGATCTATTTCTATTAATATATGTATTCATTAATACTAAAATATCTATTCATCTCTAATATTAATTTTCTTCCTACTACCAAAGCAAAGTTTATAGGATCTCTTTTTACCGTATTAAATGATATGGACTAAAGAAAAAAAGCAAACAGTCAGGTACAGAAAAGTGCCTTCCAACCTCAAACCCTTTCCCAGCTGCACATTGTGGGGTGCACAAAGGACAGACTCCATGCCCCTGCAGATAAGGCTGCACTCCTTACTGGCCAGGTGCTCTCAGCAGCCTCCTACTCCACGCTGCAGCTGTGTAGCAACAAATCAAAGGCACATTCATTCCATTCATTGCACTGATCTCTACCTGGTGCCAAGTTCTCCTCCTTTTCCTGCTGAAGGCAGGTGATCATTCAGCAACAGGCCTCAGACATGCTGTAGTGTGTTCTGCTTTTAACTTTTCTGTCTCATTTTGAGCTGGGCACTGCTTACCAACTCTGGGTTGGACAGAGTAGGCTTTTCCTCTAATGCAATGGAGAATGGGACAGAAAAGTCATCTGATTTCACATGCATACACAGGATGAGTTAAGTATACAGCTATATATACACACCTATATCTACTAATACGCACACATTGTATATGCCATCTATAGGATATGTTTCTATGCACATGACATGTATAGAAATATGTATTCATATCCAATTTTATAGTGGGGAATGCAAGAGTTCACACAGTTGTTGTTGTTGTTTTTTTAAATGAAACCATTCTCCCACACAGCATTAAAAACCAAAACCTGTATGGATCTACTTTTTCTGTTCTGTAGCTGTAAATCATACAACATGCCTACATATTGCATATATTATGGTGACACAGGTAAAACACCAGTTTTAATTATAAGCCTTGTCACTATTGTTGACCCTTCTAACCATTTCAGTAGCATCTTATATATCTTGAGATCTTTAAATGAGGTATGATCAAAATACATTGCAAAAGAGCAAACAGAAGATGGTGTGCAAACAAAAAGCATCTACCCAACAAGAAGCCATAAATACCAAACAGAGCTGCAGCCAGAGCCTGCCTTGGTGTCTAGGGATGGGGACACAAAATGGAAAAAGTCTGTTGGGAGCCTTTGGTAAATTACGTCCCCGGGGGATATTCCCCAAGACAGCACACAAAAAAATAACAAACCCACACAGCAACCTATGCACCTCTATAAGACTGTCACATGGAAGGTATAAAAGTGAAAAGCATCATTGTTATTACCACCGGTACTGGCAGCTGTGCAAACACAAGGAACCATCTGCTGCTGTTTTATAAGTGCATGGGTGATCTGGGACAACAGTGAGCTAAAAACATGATCTTACTAAGTAAGTGAAGTTGGCTTAGTTTCTAACATTTCTGTCAACAAATCTGTGGGCTAGGGTCATACTCCTGAGACATTCCCAACTTAGTTTCTGCATGTAGGTGTTAAAAAAAAAAAAATTTTTTTTGATATAATGGCCAAAACATTTAAGCCCTCAGGACAGTGACTGCCACTCATGGACCTTAGGGGATGATGTGCTCAGACACGGCTTTGTTGCAGATACTGAACACCTTCACAACCACCACTACAAAAAACAAACAAACCAGCAAACACACATGAAAAAAGAACAAATAGCATATTTCTTCAACCTAATCCACAACAGTATCTCATCTAAAATTCATACACTTTTTTTTTTTTTCTCCTAGCATTGCTGGCACTGGCCTGCAGTATGCCATGTCAAACTGCCCCATATTAAAAGCATGCCACTGTCTTATAGCACATAACACAATGTGACAATTCCTGTAACAAATACACAGTTATCTTGGGCTGACTACGTACTGCCAGCTCACATGTGGGACATTAAAACCCAGGCTCCTGAGGAACAAAAGCAGCTCAGCAACATACAGAAAATAGAGATTGAGGTCATTTGTATTACATATAGCAAGAAGCTACTTAAGTAGTATTATTTCTTGCAGTTGTTTGTCTTGTGGAGGTTACAGCAAACACTGGCTATCTCTTCTTGAAAGCAGACTAAAAATTGTGGTACATAATGGAAAAAAATCACATAAAGAAAAGAAGAATACCAAGGTAGGAATTTATTTATAGATCTCAGAAAACTAAAATTCATGGCTTAATACTCTGAATCGCTACTTCCATGAAGCTTCGCGTTTCCAAAGAACAGTACAAACATTGGCTAATTGATCCTCATGAATAATTTACTACTGGAAATGACATAACCCTTGCCCTTCCAGCGCATCACTGAATCTTCTGCCTTACTTTTAAATTGTGGATGCTGCAAGGCATACATATAAGCACGTTTTAATCATTTCACAGAATTACAGCTGTGGAATAGTCCATTGCAACTTAGTGGAAGCTGCTTATCACAAACTACTTCTTGATTCCTCCCTGTTATGAAGCATACTGCTCACATAAATAAGTTAAATGGTTATCTAGCAGACTTAAGTTCACTACCTTTGCATGTGCATTGTATCCCAATAAGTAAGCATGTAAAATGCACAAAATCCTTTGATTTTTTTTTTTAAAAGCACTTCCCTAGTAAAATGTGTTAAACCCCTTTTTCATTAGTGACATTTCATGACAATACATGAAAATCATTGCTAAAATGAATCATTTGCTACATGAACTCATTGCTACAAGAAATCAGAGGCCAAAAATCTAGCAGAATTCAACTAAAGGATCAGACATTTACACAGAAACATAATTACATCGGATAGAATAGAACTAACTGTCAGAGTTACAAGACCCCACGCTTCAGACCTCAAGCCAGCTTCATGGCTGTTAACACAAACACCTTATGGATTGTTTTGTACCCATCACCAGTAAGTTTTATACTTCCAAATGCCAGAGAGGATACAGCCTTAAATGAACAATCAGTTTGATCTGTCACGTCAATTCGTAGCTGCTTAAAAAACAACTAGTTGAGGTTTTGCAATATTAACTGTGAAAGCCCAAATCAACTGCAATCAAGTAGTAACAGTAACTGTTTTTGTTTTGAATAGATGTGCAATAGCACCAGCAATGTTAATAATTTGATTGAATTTCTAATCTACTTTGTTATTAAGTATGACAATTGGGTGCAATATACTTCAATTCACTTTCACATAATTAGTGACCTAAAATGTAATAATCATGCTACCACACAATTTTTTTTTTTATATGACAATCATTAAATGTTCTTTAGTGTACTTTATATTTTCTGAGCTACATGTATATTTGAATAATACTGAGTGAAAAATTTATAGGAAGCCTTTTAGCATCTTTTCAAGCATGAAACTGTCTTACTACAGATGAAGGACTATTCTGCAAAAGTGCATAATGCTATGACGACTCCAGAATTACACAGATAACAGTGCACTGTACAAACCCAAAAGAAAAAAAAAAAAGGATCATTCTACCTTATGTTCATATACTCCACGGGTTTTTCCATTAAACTTTCCTTGACGTCTTTTCTTCTCCCTCTTTCACTACCCCTTCACACACAATGGCACAAACATGATTTCACACACACAGTTGCTCAAACTATAAACTTTTTCCACCTGCAAAGTAAATTATAAATTATAGCTCTTGGAGACTAACTACTGAAAATCTCTTAATGCACGTGGCTAATAACAATATATAGTTTCATGGCTAAATAGTTGTCCTGTAATTTAATCGTGGGGATCTGCCACCATTTATAAAGTGCTCCAGCTTTTATGTCGTCAGTACTGCATCTTCTTTTGAAGCACAGAATGGTATTCAGACATAAAACATGTATTATTCTAAATGTACAAAGGCTGTAAGGCAGTATCCACATAAGCATTAATCCAAAGGGAATATATTCTTTCTGGTCAGAACTGCTGATGCAGTTCACCAGGAAGAGACATGCTTCCTGGAGGAGGGGAAAGCAAGTAGACTTACCTTATACTTAAGGCCTAAGACATAAGAGAAACTAGACAAACTACATCTTGGATTAAAGGTCACCTTTCTCTTATTGCTCTTGCAAGATCTTGTATTTCGTACGGAGAGAAAAAGGTGCCTGAATTCTAGCAAGCCTTGTAATGTAAGCCAATACCTTTCCCACAAAACAGTGCTTTCATGTGATATATTTTATTTTCCTATCTGGCAAAATGACAGTTGGAAAACCACACACCCGAAATTCAGGGAAAACTTAAAGAAAACCAATGGGAAATAATAAGGTCAACAAGGAAAAGAAGAAAAACAGTGAAAAGCAGAAATAAATACCAAGGGGCAAAAGAAGAAAAAGAACTGATTCCCACTGCTCTGGATTTTTTTTCCATAAGAAGTGCTCAAAATTCAAAGTATAATATGCTGCATTGTGCATATAACTACAACCTCACAACATTGCCAACTGATGCTATAGACTATTATGGAGGACAGAGACTTCAAGAGTCTTTCAGAATGAGTGATATACTTCCTACAGCTACGACAAATTTTGTGGTTTTTGATAAACATTAGGTTTGCCATACTACTACCATAATAATCACTCCTCTAATGAGTAACCTCTAGAGTGAGGATTTACAAGTCCTTATTATGTCACCAACACTACTTAGTCTTTTAACAGTTAGAGGAGATAAATGTTGACACTTGGCATGTTTCACTGTTGTTTATTTAGGAGTTAGCACTGACACCCTATTGCTTTTCATGGAATTTTTTTTCCAGGTCAATTCCAACGTAGCACTTCGATGCAGCAGAACTAGCATTGGCTATCTCCCTCCCTTTCTCAGTGACCTTGGGCACTTATGACAGAACCTGCAAAATCTACAGAAAGGGCAAATATACCGAGAACTGTGATCACCAGTGCTTTAAAGTTTCCTTGAATACGAACTGATTTTTACTTCAGATTAGTAACCAAGGAGAATGTGTGACAAATGAATACTATGACTGTTGCAGAGAAACTGCAATTGAGAAACTGAAGCATAACTATAAAAAATCTGGTTAACTTCATGTGGCTAGCATTGTGGCAGGAGCAATGGGAACCACTCTGAAGGGAAAAGCATTAGTCAAACTTTACACTCAGTTCCATTCATCTTGGCTGCCTTTGAGGGGACTGAACAGCTGACCCATCATTTGACCTACTGAATTGTAAATGGAAATGCATATCTCTGCTTAATTTTTTGTGGAGGTATCTGTTCTAGGATCTCATATTGGGTCCTAAATCTTAAGACAGTCAGGATATGCATTTTGCATTTAAGTATCTGAGGAATTCCACACAAGTAGAATAAATTTGTACCTAAATTAAGATAAATCTGATTCTAAATAGCTTAGATATCACTCTCGCTGCCTGCCACACAGTTGAAAAAAAGGACTGTAAAATGCTAGTACAAGGATTCCACTGAATTCTACAGAATCTCTCTCTCTGCATGCATAAATATATACATATATATTTTTATATATATTATGTATATATAAAATACATATAATATATTTAACACAGGCATGAATAACTAAAAAACCAAAAGGCAACGATGATTCTGAAGAACTAATTTCCTGAAACATGCAACATATCCACGTTTATAAGAAGTAGTTTATAAGCATATCCTCTCTCCCCATACATACCAACTACCTGCATTTTATACAAACTTTGGAAGCCAAGCATTGCCTTAATTATACAAAAACAGAATCCACCAGTTTTGTTTCCTTGATTAGCTGGGGTCAGTGAAAACGCAAGTATAAACTAGGTTAAAACTAAGACTTTAAAATTACATTAGTCTCCATCCACCTACACACAGATGCACAAAAAAACATAAGTAGTAACTATCTCATGGAAAATTATTATCGTAATAAACACTTTCAAAAACTACTGTACTTACTTCATGAACTTAGAACTCGAAATGGGCATGTAGATTATCTTCTTGAGATGGATTTTGCACTCAAATCGTATATAAATCCACTCAATATTCTCAGATTTGGTCCTTCTTCTAAAGTATGGAGTCATTCCATTCTACCATATCTGAGCCATTTAAAATAATACCTATCATATTATTGTGCTTGGCCATTTTTGTGTCAGTAAATTATTTACAAATGAGATGGTTGTAAACACCAAATCAGGGCCGGAACAGGTAAGCAGAATCATCCGAAGTGCATGCAAACAGTATTTCATATACTGAGCTTTCAGAACACGTCTCCTTGTCATTATACCCACCCACCAGTATAAGTGAAAAGAGAGGAGATGTGCCATGTTTGCTTGCTGTACAAAGAACTCAACTGTATCATCTGAAGGAACTGCTTCAACTTCGCTGGTGAAGGAAATTAAATAATTTTGCATCAGAAAGTCAAAACATTCAAGTAGTCAAGATTCTTTTTTTTTGTCTGTTCATTTGTTTTGTTTTTTTAACTAGGAAAAAAAGTTCATGCTCGATGATCCTAAATGTCTTTCATATCTTTGCAAGGAAATCACCCAAAGATATAAAAATAGAGTTCAGACTGCAGGATCAGACATGTCTACTAATGTATGCAACTGTCAGCCAAAATAAATTAACATCCAATAGAAGTCATTTTCATAAAATTAATTATTCCAATGTCATCTAAAACAGACAGGTGCAATGTCTCTGTTCCTTCACCTAGATTTTTCAATGAACTTTTCATATAGGCTGCAGTTAGAAAACATTAATAGATCTACATTTTCTTCCATTGCCCTCCCTAGGCTTAAAGTTCATTATTTTTCAGTTAAATTAAGGAACTAGTAAGAAAAACAAGGGGGTTCTGAACAATTAATACATAATATAATTTGATATAAAAATATAAGAGTAAGCTTACTGATGGACTGAACAACATTGAGCCTCATGCACTAGAACATGGAACTCAGATATTGGTGAGCATGTGTTATTCACCTCTGGGATTTGGCTTTTACCATTCTTCTGAAAATTTGCTCAAATATAGTTGCTGCAAGTCTTTTGCAAATGAGCTTGGATAGCTAACTGGAGACTGATTTTAGCTGCCAATGCCCCCAAGATTCAATCCACCTTGTGCATATTATAGTCAAACCTAAGTGGACTTCCCAGTGAAGTTGCAGCTCTTGGCTGCTACGAACTGTTTTTAAGTTCAGGCATAAATGCTTATTCAGAGCTTGCATGGTCATTTCTGCATACCAATTTATGCAGACATACTCCAAGCAAGTACGACCACTCATCTATGCTGAATGGAGTACAAAGCCTGTGGGGGGAAAAAACAGCAGGCATGTAGCTGAAGTCTGTATTGTGTAAAGCATGGAGCAAACATATGGATAACTATTTATTATAGTCAATATCAGGTAATAGTTTCATAGTTAAGATGGAGTTGTATTTTGCACTTGTAAAAAGGATTCCAACTGCTTGCTACATCTAAAAACCACGAACTCTAAAATTTGCAAGTAAACCCATTTGTTATTTTGTGAGGTAAAACTAAAACAGATTAAAACTGATTAAAAGTTTAGTTTCACACTAAAATAGAACTTACATTGTACGAGCCTATTGCAAAATTGTAGGTGAAGCTCCAAAACTTTAGATAGGAATTTCAAATATAATGTCCAACATTATAAATCTCAACATTAATAGCAATACAGATGAAACCCAAAAGAAATCCAAACATGTTAAGATCTGGAGATGTATTGTTAAGATGTCAAACCAGCCTCAGTTGTGTTGCTGTAGTAGTGATGGAATGCTGCAGAATTCAGCTGAGAACCATATGTAAATTCCTGAGCTGGTGCCAGTCCAAGCTAAAACAATCCCATGGAGCAATGTAGCACTGGCAGAGACAAGTTCAGGTCCTCCATGGCCTCTGGTTCCAGAGCTTTTCCCCTGACCTATGCTATAGTGGGGGGCTCTGTTCCTCACTCAGTTTCCTGCTGTAGACATGCCCTGAAGTGGAAGGAAGTATATTTGAAAAAAGACCAAAAAAAAGTATGCTCAAAACTCAGTGTTATCTAAACTACTGCTACAAACATATTTTGATTATAATTATATACTTACTGCAGAGATTCCCAACTTTTTTTTTTTTTTGGCCATCATGACAACACTATGTTTCCTTGCTGCATACCACTATGAAGTAGGCTGCAAAACACTAGAAATATTTTCCTCTCTTTTGGAATTCCTAAGTTTCACTGTATGGCATTGCTGACAGACTATTCATTCCTCTGTCTGCTTCCATGCCTCACAGATCAAATTAAGTCCAAACATACCCATGTAATTTTCTAGGTTTGTAATTCTTGTTTTTGGAATAACAATTACATTTCCCTAACCAATATATATATGTGCATTTGTTGGTGTGTTTTAAGGATGCTAATACCATTCTCAAATTTATCTCCTTCTTGGCTTAGCATTTTGTATGGGGGGGGAAGGTGTTGACAAAAATTGCTTTATTAACATAACAGCTTGGAAGTGATAGCTATAAGCTAGTTGTGAAGAAGTTTGGCCTAACAGTAATTTGATACAGAAACATATTAAACATAAGGGTAGGGAAAAATCTTAATGCTCTAGGCAAGGCTTTTTTACGGAATAAAGATTCATCTCCTTCTGCACGGAAATACAATAGTTTTCTAACATCACAACATTCCAAGAGAGAATTGGAGCATATAGTATTCAATTTTACAAAACTGTTGAATTGTACGCTTGAGACAGTAAATATGGACAGCATGATAAACAGACTTTTTATTCCAGCAAAACTACTTTGTGTTGATATTCTGTGTCCATGATGCATCCAAATAGCTGCCCTGGAGCAAGACCCCAGTGCAATCAAGCTGTCAGGTTTAACATAGATATTCTATGAAAATATCTTTAATAAATAAATTAAAGATTATGGCTACTTGCAAAGTAGGCTATTCACTATTTTACAGACAACTCAGGCACTTACCTCTAAAATAGCAGGTTGCCATCAGATATTTAGAGGGTTATTTTCATCACCAGCAGGATAAACAAAACAACATTCCCCAACCTTTAAATCCCTTTCCTGTTTATGTCTTAACAAATTCAAGGCAGAATGAACTAGTTGTACTGTCAGCATACTAGAGGGAGTATAAGTCCTGTCAATTTGTTGGACTAAACCACTCTGTTCAAACAGACTTCAGAATATAGCTTCAGGTTTACTTCATGCACCTGCCTGTTTTATTGTTTGGAGAAAAAAAAGTTTCGGGGAAATGAATATCTAACTTAGCAATGCATAAGGTGGAGCACAAAAACATTATTTCCTCACCTTACAGCATTTACATGCTCTTAATTCTTGTCAGAAAGGATTAAAATGATTTTAAAGGAAAAAGTCCCTCAACCTCTTAATGTGCTGGATTCTGCTCTCATTCTGCCTAATCTGATATTATTTACTGGGAAATAAAATGTTATTTACAAAAAGAATATTTTGATTTCATTATTTTGGATCAACAAATATATAGCTATAGAGCTCTGGGCACTCAAAGGAGAACAAAGACCTGAACTGTAAAGGATATGTAAGAATTCCCCAACACTATGCATTTTGGTTTTGTCGTTTTTACAGGTGGGCAATTACAGGCAGTGTAAATGTAAAGTGAGCTTCCCAAAGCATTTGCCTTTCTCAGAGAAACAAGGAAGTCAGAGCAATAGCTTGCTACATCCTGTTGGTTCAGTGAACAGCAATGGTACAGACCTTTCAGTCATTTGGATGTTGTTATGGGAACTACTAAATTAGAGATCTAACAATCGCAGGTATCAGTAAAAAATGCTGTTTTTCTCTAAATTCATTTTGGTTGATCACTTTTCCTCAACTATAAAAATCAACAGGTACTTGATATAGAAGTCACATTAGTCCTTTCTGCAGTCTTCAAACCATGGATTATATTTGATAAAGATTAATATAAAACCCTACTTCCTCTTCTGTGTGATTCTGTCAAAACATTTTAATTCTAGGTTTGAACACAGCTTGCTAAATAACCTGCATTTGTTTTTTCTTGTTCTGAGATTAGAATAGTTTGTGTCAAAATGATAGTCTAACAAGTAAGTCATTATTCAACATCAGTAAGATTGCTAGAATCAGAGCCTTAGAATTTCTATTTGAGGTATGAATTTGAATGAAGGGCAATAAAAGATGTAACAGTTCAACAAAACTGCTAAACATATACTTAACTTCAAGCTTGTTCTTAATTACTGTGCGGAACATAGGCCACCAAAAATATAAGCAAGTCTTACTCTGCAGCAATACCTAGTTCCCAAATGAGTGCCCTATACAAATCAAGTCAAGGCAGTCATAATAAAATAAAAGCAATATAGAGTTTAATTAAAGCAATTCTCTAACGTTATCATCAGTAGATCACAGTAGTAGTTTGGGCTTTGTAAATAGCAGTTACTCCAGAACTGGAGGATTATTAATTTAATCATATTTATCTGCTCCACAGTACAAAGCTTTCCTGTTTAAGTTGCACGTTATAGTCCATCACGATTTTAAACAGCATGAATATAATAGGGTTAATATAGCTGAGTGTCAATACATAATAAGCTTTTAACTGGGATATTTGTATTGAAGGAAGAGTTCAGCTGAAGAACAACAAATTGTTGCCTTCTGGATAGCTATTAAGATGTTCGTATTAAACACAAAATCTAAACTACAACTATATCCACAAAAGTGTCATAGTCATTGTAGTGCTCATCTCAAGCTTTAATTTTCAGAACCCTGTAGAATCCATGACTACGTGCTATGTGCTTTAACTATTTATACAATGTACATAAGAATCCAGCACCTTAACATAGAATTTTCAACTGCCAACAGGCTGAGAAGGTAACCGCTAAAGCTAGCCTTATGAAAATATTAAAGGAAGATGTGTGTCTTAAATCTCATTTCTTTTGAGATTTTAGACTTTTGCATTCCAGGTGGGTACTCATCTTGGTTCATGATAGCCTACATGATTTCCTAGGCTTTAAAGGGAAAGCACTTAAAAAAATAAATTAATAAAAGGGAACAGATACCCCTGCTTTCCTTGAGAAAAATGAGGTTCTGTAAAAATTTGTTAGTGTAACGCAACAGGAGTAGACCTACAAAGTGAAACAATTGATACTCAATATCTATGAAGTAAATACTTGTGAAACACGCAGACTTGTTCCTGTCTCAGCCAACGAATTGCCTACTTCAGCACATCTATCAATTCATTTTTATCTGACATGAATCCAGTTCACATGAGCTGAGACCATAATGCAAACCAAAGCATGCTAAGTATGGACAGCTAGTAGATTCATTTCAAAAGCTCACTCCCGATTCAGGCTAAAATGCTAGTGGATGTGGATAACTACACCTCCACAAACTAATGGGTGAAGAATCTACTCAAGGATTAGCCTGAAGAAATTCAAAGCTTTTCAGCTTCCAGAACTTTCTAGGGGGTGCATTATTCTTTGCTGTTGAAGCTGCACCACATTTATAAGAAAGGATTAACTAGGTCAGAGAGAAAAGAGATGGCAAGATGGAGCATGATTCTGCAACTTCAGTAAAGAATTTGGCACTAATTTGAGCACTAGACTTGAGAGATGTCAATTCCAACCTCTGCTCCAATGAATATGAATAGCAGAATTCTTATTAATTGTTATTACTCTTAAAGCAGTATGATTCCAAATGTTTAAAAACATTGTGACACAATGGATGAAACTTTGCTGACGTTCTGTACGTGTATGAACATGTGTACAAGCTTTACACTTTGTTAATTTTGCGTCTAATTAATGCAAAACTTGCAAAAACATTTTATAATTAAAGTTCTTTGTCATTAGAGGCACACTGCTAAGACACTTCACAAATACGTCCAATTTCATCTGTAAAGACCGACAGACTATAAACAGCTTATTAAGCAATTTGAAAATCATTTGGGAAAAAACTCAAAACTTAATTACAGAGTTCAAATTATTGAAATTGCTCATGCTAGTGTTAAAAAAACCTTCAAAACTCTCCAATAGAAATTATTGACCCATTCCTGTAAAGCTAATCTAAGAAATACAATTTGTCTTGAGGCTTTTCTTAAGAAAGTAATAATTTAAAACTGTGCTGGTCCCCAATAAGTAAGGCTTCAAGACAGTTTTGATCCACTGATGAATTCTTCCTAATATGTTCCCTGAGGTACAGTCTCCCTAAACGTATTAGACAATTGCAGCCTTTCAGAATGTGCTGCCTGAGATGCTCTATCACACTACGCTGCATCAAACTATGTTAAGTACAGACAGCTAAACTGTTAACACTGCTAACACCAGTTTGTAACTCCTGACCTTACTAGAGGAAAATTGTTATATTATTGCTAATTATTACGGTAGACATAAGATACACGTAAGATCCATGTAGAAAGTTACAGGGCGGGGGCGGTATTCAAAACAAGATCCTGGATGCACTAAAAATCACAATATTGTTTCTACCTAATACACAGTTCTCCAAAGAAAAGCAAAACAAAACAGTTAACAGAGGAAAAACCTACTCCCATGTGTTAATTGATGGCTTCTCTATGCTGTCCTTATCAGCATGGAACTAACTCCTCTTGCAATCATAAACCATCTTGAATGCTAGACACAATTATTCTTCTTCCACTGTACATGCTTAAATACATTTCTGGTCATAAAACAAACTCCAGATCCTCCCCCCTTCTTCAGCAACAGCTTCTGGAAGAGTACCTTGAGGATTATTACACTGATATAAAGATCACAGCTACAGTGGGCACAGTTGTAAACCCCCCTTTGCAACAGATTTTGTGAGTTTATGCCTCACAGTAAGCTTCCAAGAATAAGAGTTATTTGTGCATTAATCTTCATCTTAATAACCCCTTTGCTCCAAATAAATTAGCTATACTTAGCTGTGTCATAATACGATATACCACAATGTGCCAGAAGGAAAGCTTCTTTTCCGTTTTTCTTTTTTAGAATCACTCTCCACCTAAATGTTTATCACGGAGCCAATGCAAAGTGTAACCAGTCAGTACAGGAGCACAATTATAACAAGGGTTCTTTTTTACTCTTTGTGATGTTCTGCTAGGGACATATTTATGTATGTTACTTGAAAATATATATCAAAGTAAATAAAAATGGAATAATTTAAAATGACTTGTAATCACAAAAATTCTATATCTGCAGTGTTTTAAGCAGCACTTTAAGATGCATCGTTCTCTTTTTTTTTTTCCCCAGAGTTTGCATAATCACCTATATTTCAGTAATTTTTAGGATCCCTTTTAATGATTTTTTTTTCTGAAGTAAAGAACACTAAGTGACTATAAGTCTGTGCAACTTGTTAAAGAGATCAATCAAAAACAGTAAGCAAGGCATAACATCTAGCTATAGCACCAAGCTCTGCACTAGGTGACCTTCATTTAAACTAGATGTGTCTGCTTAAACTAAATCTTGCAAAGATAAATACATGTTCAACTTCTGGCAGATGAATATTACTTCTATAATACACAGGATTTTTCCCATGCCTAAAGTTTTACAAATTATTTGCTAAATAAGCAAAGTCTTCTACTGACAGGGAAGCCGTTGCATTTCTAGGTAAAATATTTGAACAATTCAAACCAGCTACCAACTGGACTGGATTAATCGGATAGATCAGGAAAGTTTTCTAAACAGGTGAAGACCAGCAATAAATTAAATAGGTTAAACTCAGCATAGATTATTTCATTTCAGATGTTAGAAACCCTTAAGTTCTGACCTCCAGCATACCAGAGTTTGCTTTACTCAGGAGTGACAGCATCCATAAAGGGATTTAACATTCTTCAGTTTACAATCACTAATTATAGACATTCAGTAGCCTTAGCTGAGCTTTTTTTAAGTGTCACCATATAGATGCAAATTCACCCCTACTCTTATTTGTAGTCTGAAACCATTTAGCATCAGTTTTCAATTTTTTTTTCCCAGAGCACGTTTTTCCTGACAGATTAAAGATCTATCAGAATATCATTCTCCAAGAAGGATTCTGAGTAACATCAGGCCAGAAAAGACATCTGACAAAGTTCCCCCTACACATACTTCCACATGCTTTTCAACCAGATGATGATTTTCTGAAGTTTCAGTTTATCATTTTAATCTGTACGGTTGCACGTTAGATAACCATTTAAAAAAAATCATGCAAGACATTATGGCCAAACAGCAGTGCTGAAGTACATTAAATCAAACAATGTAGATTATCAGCCAATCTTGCAATCTCATCAGAAGCACCAGCATGGTTGTTCAACAGCTGTTATCCATAAAAAAAACCATATCACTCAGAACTGGTGGTTCGTCTTGTTTCTACTGTTTCTATCTTAACCAGCCTTTCAGTGCATGAGAACTGATCTTCAATTAACATGTTTGGGACTACTTCAGGCATCATGTTTAATCTTAAAATATTTACAATATTGGATTTTCTTTCCACTCTTCTGAAACTTTTAACGGCAGTTCAAGATTTGTTAAAAAGGACTCTGATAGCTCATAGAAGTTCTTAGGCAATTCTTTTAAGAATTTCTGGTATATCCAGGCATTGTATATTATATTGTCCAAGCATTATAAACCTGAGGGTATTTTGCATCCTTTCTTGTAACTCTTAGTAGTAATTTTGACTAATGAAGAAATACAATTACTATTTGTTTCCAAACCCAGAAGAAAAATACAATAGAGTTGTGTCCGTAATTGGTAATGTATGCACCATCTTCAATTTGGTTAGCCCTTGTTAATATTTAGGCTTTTATAGGTTTTAAAGGTTATAAACTACATAATTTAGTTCAGTTGCAAGTGAACGAACACAAGTTACTACTTAGTGTTGAAGTTTCACCCTTACCTGCTTAACTTTTGTCCTTGTGAGGGAAAGTGAAAAGGTCCTTTATAAGTCCATCATGAAAAACAACGACATAGTCTCAGGAAAACACAGTAGTAGCCCTTATTCTGATCTTATATACTGTCTGATCTGGATTCCATTACGCTTCTTGGAAAGAAAATGACATTAATTTTGAGGGGTTTTTCACCTTAGCAGTGTAAACCAGAAGGAACAACATCAAAATCTGTGTAGTTGCAACAGTTCAACTAATGAGTTAGATCAAAATGAAGTTCTACTTTTTTGTTGTGATCCCAACTGGGGGGGCCTTACTTTATTTCACTGTTAACTGATGCAACAGAAGCACTGCGCTGATTACTGAGTGCTTTATATAGCATGATATCTCACCTTGTCGTTTGTACTTATATTTTCCTCTTGTTACTGCAAGAACACTGTGGAGCAACTCCCAAAGGAAGGTCATTATAGTCATGTTGGAATACTTAAAAAACAATGATATGCATACAAAGTCAGGAATGAGATAGATTTAAATATTAATATGAAGATTTACAGAGATTTTTATAATATGTTCCTAAAAAACAACACCAAAACCCAGATTGTACCATTATTGTACTGCAACTGCCACTCCGTTTAAATCTCATGAATTTTTCATATCTTACTAAATTCATTACTAGAAGAAAATCTCCAACCTTCTGCTGTTCCAATTCCCCACATTAGTAGAATCATACCTATGTATAAAACAAGTGCAAAGCTTAGATCATATCATAACTCAAACAACTATTTTTCAACTATGTTTACATTCATCCCATATAGGCTTAGTGTTTTTTTCCCCATTACTGTGAATTATTTACCTCAGAAGTGTTGATTCACAAAACTTAGGTTTCATCAAATTTGACCTATGTGAAATACATGCATCTGAGATAGTTCTCTGAACTATTGATTTTTCTATGTCCATCTGTCTCACACTCGCTCTGCTCTGAATATTCTCTGAAGAATAATGCTAGCATCTGTTTTAAGTATAAGCATTCCAAACTACTGCATAGATGCTTCACAGAATAGTTGAGAAAAATCAGTGGTTTCTATGATGAATAACCACAAAGCTTTACTACTTTCTTTAATACATATATTTCTTTATTAAAGATTGGCATAATTTATTTTTACTCTAATATTTCTCCTTTACTTCAGCCACTGCTTGAAGCCCAGGCTATCATAAGATTCTGTTCCTGTTTAAATTTACCACTGGTGCGAGTTCCTTTGTTGCGGGTGTTTTGTTTTTTTTTTTTTTTTCCAAGGAACATGCATTCCATATTGTGTTTACTACTGAAAAGTGATACTTTGATTCTGAATCAAGTAAAAAGACCAGATGAGCCTTATTACACATTTAAATACGCTTTCACAATTCTCCTAAAAATGGTGCAAGCACGTCATCCAAGTGGATCATACAGAAGATTTTTCAGATTAGCCTTTTAAAAATAACATGCAATTGCTAGGGAAATTAAGATAAAATTTCTGTGATTAAGATACATTCTTCCCTTCAGAGCACAGAACAGTGATAATAACCTTGAGCCAAAGCTATGAGAACAGTAAAATGTACTGTTCGTGTCTACAGCCTCAATTTCTACAAAATTAATTTCTGTTAGTAGAATCAAGATAAGAGACCTGTGGAAAAGAGAGCTCTTCAGTGTTAACCTGGACCCTTGTCCTATGTTGAACAGATTCAAAGACAATTGCTTTTGATCGCCTTAAAAAACAAAACAAAACAAAACAAAGAAAAGGAAGAATCACAGCACTCAGTAGAACCCGTCTTGAAAAGCACTGAAGCACTGATTAGATGCCAGCTGAATTATACAGAGTCACTCAAAAGAAATGGTGAGTTGACATACACATGGATGCAGCCAAGGAGAACAGTGGTGATAAAAATTATTCTACCTACTAAAGATAAGAACCTGGTGGTGGAGATGCTGTGCACCAAATAAGTGAGGAAAAATGTTTTTTGCTAACTTTAATTTTATACCAAATACCAGTACTTGTAAAAAACAGCTGGCACACTGGCTCACTCATGTTAATCCTCTTACTTTATCTCGCTAAATTGACACAGTCTGGTCCAGCCCCTTCCTGCCCCCATATACACAAACCAGAGTTCGTATATCTAAGGTTCATGTCTCAACTTCAGTCATCAATAAATCTGGAAAATCCTTGGAAACACAAGTGTGCTCAAAAGATTAATAAAGCCAGAATGTTATTAAGACAAACAACAGTCTCGGCATGGCAGAAAACTCTGCTGAAGTCCCCACAGTGGCAGATTCCTCTACATTTGAATCTTAAAACACTACTAATCAATATCTTTTCATATCCTATAGAAAGAAAAATATTTTATAACTAAGGTGGTCAATGCTGTAATTGCTGTAAACACCTTCTACATATATTTTAACACTTACTTCCTCATTTCATGATGTTTCTTTTGCATGATGAGCAAATAGTTGACAATGGCAGTAGTAATGCGGCTGAGATGTTCAGTTATATCCCTTTTTAGCAAGTGTGATTGCTCAAATCCTCATGGTAATTGTTTTCATCCTCCTCGTTATCTGTTTATCACCTTGCAATAAATGGGATTTTTCTTTTAAGGTTATTCCATTAAAATCATGTTGATCAATTCAGAAAAATGCAGGATAATAATCATGAGCTCATCACATCTATTGCTTTGCATTTCTCAATTAATTACAGTACATCAAGAATATGTTATTTTTTGAATATTTCCACGTATGCATTTAACACCGTTCTTCATAGTAACGTTGTTCTTCACAGTAATAATGTAATCCCATCAAAAACTGTTCAACAGATGCCTTTGTTTACTTAAGACAAGGTGTTTGTACCGCATCGGAAAATAACTTATGCACTTCATAAAAACATGATCTTCTACAACACTCCAAGAATGTTATTTAAATCTTCATAGTATCCTTGTGAGTAAGCATATGGGAGACAATCATCAGTTCACTAACCATTGAACTAGCATCCTCTCCGGGTGAAACCACAGTCATATTATAGCACCTTAGTACAAGATGATTAGGAAATTAAGAAAAGTGTAGCCAATGGAAATCACGGTGCCTCTTGCATGGCATACAATGACTTAAGTTGTTTGCTTTGTGTTTTTTTTTTTTTTTTAAATACCAAAGTTACCAGTTTTAAAATGGAAAAAAAAAAAACCAACAACAAAGAAATCTAGTATAATTTCAAGGTGCTTGACATATTATGTTCTACCTGAAATAGATGTATTGGAGAAGCAGCACCTTTTAATATTGTGGTTGGGTTTTGGTTCAGTTTTGGAGGGGGAAAAAAAAAAAAAGCAGCCAACAGCTCCCTAAGGGTGTTGGTATTCTCTGAAAACCTTCTACTGATTGTGACCAAGTATAAGTTGATGCATTAATGCATTTCTGTAGTATTATTACTGCAGCTTTAATCGCAATTTAGTAGATTTCTTTTCTACTTATGGTTTCAGGTTCTGCTTTGCTTTTTTTTCTTCCAGATCAACTAGTAGGTTGAGAAAGTTGCCAGGATGGCACTCAAAAGTATAAAGGTTGGGTAAGATCAAAAAATTTAGTCTTTGTCTAAAGTCCTCCCTAGTATTTATGGACAATTTCCGACATTGCTCGAAGTGCTCAGGTCACTTATGCCTGGGGCGCCATCTGAATCATGAAAGTGTAATCCCTGCAACCCATGGCTAGATAGCCAGACCGACTGGTGTTTGAAGACACAGACTTCTTAAAATAAGACCTCTCTCTACATTCTAGCCAACTTGTTTGGAGTAGAATCATTACAGCCCCTGTAGTCTTCCTTTGGGAGGCTCTAAGAATGTTTTCAAACGTCTACATTTCAAAAACGCAGAACCTGTTGTCTTGATCCTTTGTGTTACTTCGCTAACTCTCTACTCCATAAAACAGCAGGGCAACGTGGCTAGGTCATCGTGAATTTCTTCTGACAGCTAAATAGGAAAGCCTATTGTTACATTGGGATAATACAGAGGATGGGATGATTCAGAAACTACATGACTCCCTTCTCATGACTGTACAGACATTGTCCATATCTGCTTAACTTTTTTTTTTTTTTTTTTTTAACATAAACACATCTGTGCTACAGCTCTATCAGGATAGCTCTTAGACTCATAAAAGCCACAAAACATGCATTTCAATCTACTCTGCCCTCAACTTTTACTGCTCTGCCTTAGAACTGTACCTTGCCTGTTCTCAGACTCTTAAGCGCAATCATGTTAAGTGGCAAGTGAACAAATTTAACTCTGAATTTGCTAGCATTTCTGAATTTAAAATGAGACCTAAAAGGTATATAAATCTATTTCTAATTTCCTCTATGTAAATTCAAGCTACATAGAGAAAACAAAAATTTGTCATTCTGTTTGTTTTGGGGCTTTGTAAGTGACACCATATTAAGTTATTTAAGCCCAGTAAAATTTAATGGGAGTTATTCTTGTTCTTGTAACTGTGTTCATTGCAGAAGATACTTCCAGAAGTGTGGTGAAGTCATTGTTTAATGTCTCCCCTGAGACTTCCAGCTATGTAATGTGATATTTCTTTTCTTCTCCTCCAATATCTATTATTGCAGAAGCATATTTACACCATAAAAGCAGAGCAGCTGGCTAGTGACCCTTGGGAATATACCCTTGTTAACGAAGATTTTAGCCCCCTCCGATAGTTTACTGCATTCAGGTTGATTTAGTATGCTGAAAAACAATCCTATTTGAAAGCAAGTTACCTTCTACTCACATACTCATTGTTTTCTAAAGCTCTGTCTCCCTTGGGAGAAGAGGAAAGGCAATATAAAAATCTTCTGGGACAACCATGTGGTAGTTAATGCAATTGCTTGCCCTAAGTTTTGTACTTTCAGTTTTAGAGTGAAGGAAAATGGAAGTGTAGGAAAAAATCACGAAATAGTGTTTTCAGGGTACCCACAGGATCTACACCTTCTATAGGAAGCCCTTCTACCTATAGATTAGAAATATTACTTGTTCCACAACACTTATGATGAAGAACTTACTAGAATATTAATACCTAGGTTGCAAGACTATATTAATGTGTTAGTGTGTTCAGATCTCTCTCCATTTAATTTTCATAGTTTTTGCTAAGGATTTTTTTTCTTTAATCAGTTAAATTTTTCAGGTACAGTAAGTTATCCTCCAAGGAAGTGTGCCCATGGAAAATACTACACACTAGCACAAAATCAATTAGTGATTTATTTATTTATTTTTAAAGAAGAATAAATGCAAGATAATGACTCAGTTTAGAGGAATAAAACAGGTAAGCAAACCATACCAATTTCCTGTTTAAAAAACTTTCTATTTGGTATTATCTACATTTCCCTGATTTGATACTATCCATCAATGACTGCAAGAACCAGAGACTACATCAGGAGATGCATTAGGTCAAAACAACCTGCTGCATCTCTCAAAAAGTGCATAAACAATGTTTGTTCTCTCTAAAGGAGTTTGGCTAAACTCCAAATGCTAGAAAGAGTCAATAGGCTATACCCTAGAAAATATAAACACTTGTAGAAAGAAAATAAGAATTAAGATTGTACGACATGGGCGAGATTTTCCCCTGAAAGAGTTCCATCATTTATTTTCTTGGACAGAAAGTTGCCTTTCATTAGCAGCCTGTCTTGTGTAGTGGAACCTTCTATTCCTTTCTCTTTTGTCTCATTGGCTCACCACACATGTAAATAAAACTTCCCACCATTCTGTACTAATTACGCAAATCTGCAGCCTTTAGAAGACTTACAACGTTTATAGCTCATCGCAGAGCACACCAGTCCTTGGAAAAACCCTTTTACTTCATTTTCTCCACCTTTAAATGCAGTTATCTACCTCACTTCTTCATTTCTTTTACTTACTTTTACAATTCCTGAAAAAGCATCCCCTCCTTTTTTCTTTTTATGAGCATCAGATTGCTGTTTCTGCTTTTTTTCAGGTGGCAGAGCTGTTCTACTAGTCTTCCTGTTGCACGTTTAACAGGTTAGTTCCTCACTTGTTATATGCATGTAGGAAAGTGAAGAAGCAGGCACAAAACAGAGGTAGTAAAACAGTGGAATCCTTTTACTAATCTAGATAACAAGACTTCACAGGCATTTTTCTGGTTTGACCACAATTAAGTACAGTTTTTGCAAAGCAAACAGGAAAAAATCCACAAATATCATTTGTGACAAATGGACATTGTTATTTGTATTATTATTAAAAATAAGGAAATAACCAACTGAAAACATTTCACCCTAAATATGGAGCTGGAAACTATGAAAAAACACTACTATATTTGAATAATGATTAAAAAGCAAGGCCTGAATGTGAAAAGAGGTTGATTTCTTGTTCTCATGTCTATATGCTGAACAGACGTAAACTGTTACAAGGAAAAATGTATTAATTCCAATTGGAAACAAGCTTTCACTTAAACTAAGCAAGGTAACAGAAATTAGTATTTCTCTTCTGTAGCATCTTGATTTTAAAACTTAACTGCTTGACAATAAGCCTTTCAGCAAACTTTAAACATTAATAATGTAACCACCTCAAATTGCCTCCCTTATAACTTACAAGGAAGCACTAAGTACTTTCTTACAGATCAAGCTGAATTTAACATCTTAAACTAAAACTTCCATCAGCCAGCAAATCAACAGCCCTATGCTCCTTTGTTAAAAATACTTTAAAACAAAACCAAACCACATTAAAACCAACTTTCCACTTCCAGTTAGGATAAAACAGGACTCCACAGTCCCACCCAAAATTACTAGTTAAATAGAAAAGCAGGCTTTTCATGCTGCAGTAAATTAGCCACTGTTAATGAATGGTGCAATGGGAGTTACAAATACAGTGGTACTTCCTTGAGGCCAGTTCTCAACACAGCTGAAAACAATCTGCATTCACTTTGTATTGTTCTGAAAACAGACATATTGAAGGGAAAATCATGAGCACTGGGTCCTCATATCTGTAGATAATTATTCATGTGATCTACGCACACGCACAAAAGAAAGTGTGAGGTATGGGACACTACCAAAGTGCTAGTTACACACAAGAGATACAAGGAACAGATAGCTGTTGACTACAGCTCCTTCCTTTTAGTTACCAGGAGGAGGTGACAGAAGAGGAGAATCATTTAACCACAGCAACTTCTCCAGCATGGGAGGCAACAAGTTTTCATGTACAGGGAAGAAGAAAGAAAGGACAGCAAATGGATATCATAAACTTTCATAACCTGGTAGATACTAGAAGAAGCAGACACTAGTGTTGGTGGGAGTCTGGCAGGCAAGATATACCTGTGAGATACACAGGGAGGGTCTAGAGGGAAAGTCTGCATGGATTTGGAGAGGAGGAGCACAAGCCGTGTGCGCCGCTGGAGCTGGTAAATGCCGCTCACCTAACACCGGGGTGGGGTGGAAACTCAGAAACTTTACCTGTTTTGTGCTACGAAGCGACAAAGGCACGTGAAGAAGGCGCTGTCTTGAATAATATGCCTCTGTCAGACATCCATAATGCCAGACGTTAATAATACAAAAAAGTGACCTTGGATGTGATGTGATAATTTACTGTGTTTGCCTGCATGACTCTATCATAAGGAGACTGCTTGTCAAAAAGGAAAAAAAAAAGAGCAGAAGCTGGCTGCCAATCTTGAACTCAAACATTCCTTAGGCTCACCGAATAAAACCAAACCAAGCTCAGAAACTTTGCGGCACTGCCAGCCTGGCGGGCTGAATTACACACAACACAAAGGGCAGGAAGGGGGTTAACTTCTCCCTCCAGGCTCGCTGGCTTTGTGACATACCTGCTGTTTTCCTCGTTCGCCGCAAAAAGCATAGCTGCTGGGAACGCACAAGCTGGAGCAGCCGCACCCCAGCCTTCCTGGGCGTGCCTGGCGTGCCCCCTGGCAGCCGCCGCCGCCGCCACAGCGGCGCTTCGCAGGCCTAGGGGGCGCAGCGAGCGCGGGGACGCGAGATAACGTCCCGCCCGGCGCGCACGCGCGCGGCCGTTAGGGAGCGCGGGGACGCGGGACAAAATCCCCTCAGGGGCGCCCGCGCGCGGCCGTTAGCCAGCGCAAGGACGAGAGGCGCTGTCCTCTCAGCCTCGCACGCGCGCGGCCGTTAAGCCCGCGCGCGGGGAACGCGGGACGACGTCCCGCCAGGCTTGCGCGAGCGCGTCTCCTGCGCCCTTCCCGCCCCACGCGCCTGCCGCCCAATCAGCGGCCGGGCTGGAGGCGGGGCCAGCTGAGGGCGTGGGGGAGGAGCGGGGCGTTAGGGCGACGAGCGTTAGCGGCGGTTGCGGGCAGGTCCCGCCGGGCGGCCGGGCAGCGCGTGCGTGTGTTTGTGTGTGCGTGAGGGAGGGGGGGCGGCCCCTTCCTCCTCCAGCGTCTGTGGCGAGCGAGCGGGCGGGCGGGCAAACCTGTGTGGAAATGCCCCCCCCGCCCAGTCCTGACAGTTCCACGCACGTCCCCCCCCTTGC
>VXAA01001568.1:649343-696728 GCA_013399115.1 Anseranas semipalmata | reverse complement strand
CCGCCGCCGCTGCCGTTGTGATAGCGCGTTCCCTCTTGTGTTTACAGCTTCTGTGAGGGAGAGACGCTCGGAGGAAGAACCAGGATCCCCGGGCTGCGTAAACAAGGAAAGCAGGAGCCCGTCTAGGCAAAGCTGGAAGGATTTCACCTTGTTGCTGTTTGTTTCAGGAGATTTTGCCTCCCCCCCGCACCGGAGACTGTCCAGCTGAGGGTTGGTTTCGTTGCTGCGTCCGTAGCCGGCCAGAAGGAAAACGCTCTGCATGTTAGAGGTGATTTTTGTCGCGGTCTCCCTGCAAGAAAGAAATCAGCACCAGTCTTCGAGGAGGAGGGAAATATGATCAACTGAGGTTTTCCCTACCTCCGGCTGAACGTGAGTTCAAGTGACACCGCCACTGGCCTGTGGCTGACTGACTGCACAGCTCTCTGGAATCGCAGCCAGAGCCGCTCAATTTACCTGCTCGAGGACCCTTCAAACCCTTCTATTGACGGTAGAGATTTGTATCCAAAAGAAAATCGGATTAATATAAACTATGCAGAGCTTTGCGGGGATATCTGGAGACTATTCTGTCTGCATGGCTAATCTTGAAATTGTCTGAAATAAATCCTTAGCACAAGGAATAGCAAGATACTTTCAATTAACATTTTTTTTCCTTGGTGTTTTTTTCCCCTCTTGTACAAGAATTTAACACTTCCACAGCAAGGTTTTGCAGGAAAATGGGACACATGCCAGAAAACTCACCACGCTTCATGAATATCACGGGGGTAACAGTTTCCGTCATCCTTGCGGTATGAAAGGTACTCTGGATTGTCTGCTGGTGGCTAAGATGGATCAGTCTTTCTCAGTGTCTGTTAGCAATGTGCTGAAGGATCCGGATTTACTGAAATACTGACGCCAATAAACTTACTCTCTCTCTGTTTGAAGGCATTGGATGTGACAGTGCAGAGAAACATGTGTTTCACATTTCTGACTGGTTGTTTTGGCGCAATCAATACCTCCACAAGAAACATTGACTTAGGTGGCAATTATAATACAGTGAAGCACACAGAGTGCTGCTTTCAGGTTGCATGCAAAGTGAGCACAAATCAAAGAGTCCTCGGTTCCTGTGAAGTGGGGGCTTCTGTTCCCCCAAAACTCCAGGGCAAAGGCAGCTGGCGATGTTCCCAACCCACCAAAGAGAGCCTGGCCTCGGGGTGCAGAATGAGCAATGACCAAAGCGCTGTCAGGAGTGGCAGGCAGTCGGATCGGTTGGGGATCAGTGAGGCAATAATGGTTGAAAGAAAGGTGGATCGTGAAATTATTGCCCGAAGGAATAGCAGGCGAGACGGAATGATGATGAAGTTAAACTTCTGTTTCTTCTTCTGTCGGGGATGGTGGGCGTTTCTGTTGCTACAGCTCCACATGTTGCAAGCACTGGCACAAGGTAGGGCTAGAGCCGTTTTTGTTTGTAGAAATGCTGCATCTGCCTTCTAAGAGGAAGGAAATCTCACTAGGGTAAAGGTATACCGTTTTACTTTATCCCTGTCAGAGGTAAACTGCAGAATTTGCACAGAGCTGATTTCATGTAGGAATGGTCATTCATTATACACAATCCTTTCTTTATGGAGCAGGGATTTGCAAACTGTACCTACATGTTTCCCTTTCTCATCCTCCTTTCTTTCTCCTATCCCCACCTCCCACAGAGAACCAGAAGCCTTATCGGGACCGAATCTGCATGGTTTTTTTTTTTACTTAAATAAGTCCATATGTTTCTGTTCATTTTCATTTAGGCAGCAGAAGAGTTAACTGCTGGTTGTGTGTGTTTAAAAACACTGTGCACTGAGATAAGTTATTAGGAGAAGGGGACTCATAAATCCGCCGACTAGAACTAAATCAGGCATGTAAAAGGAATTCTTTAAGCATATGAGTACTATTCTATGTGAACCTCGGTTTGAGCATTGTTCATGTCTTTTGGATTGCCAAGTAACATTTACCCGAGACAAAAACTGCAATTGATTCGTATCTGAGCATTTCCACATCAGAGATCCTTGCAGTCAAATGAGTCACTTGTAAATGAAGGGTCAGAGTCGACCAATAGACTTTAAATATCAAGTGTCAGTCACTTTGCATGTAAATTCTCTTCTCAAAAAATCACCAAATGTAGCTTAATTCTTAATAATCCTTTGACAGAGTAAACAATAAATGGCAGGCAGAAGCATTACAGTTGGCTGCGCAAAATAACATGCTGAACAAGCGCAGCTTTCACTTTCTTTGCTGGGCTGAGTTTTATTGCAGTGTGCATTGTCTGACTGAAGTGGTATGTGTCGTACAATGCTGAACTGTATCGTGTGGGACGATGAGTTAGTTATTAAAAGCGGAAGTTAATACTCTCTGAAGGGGAATGGTCTTTGTGTTTTAGTTCTTTGTTTTTGGGTATTTCATAAGGAACAACGGTGCATTCAGTTTTAATAACTGGATGGGCTTGTGTGTTGAGGAAGAGGGGTTATAGAGCCAAATCTGCTGTAGTTTGTCTGCTCAGGGTTTACTACTGCACCTTCAGAAAGTTTGGAGCCGCAGGATACAGAAGAATTTTAATCCAGTGTTTAATAATGGACTCCACCCTCGTAAACCTTTTTCAGTGCTTTGTTTATGCTGTCATTCCTATTCCCAAACTACTTATGCTGAGGCCTGCAAGCCCTAACAGGGTATTGTTATTTTGAAACAGGACATACCTGACATAATTCTCCCTGCAAATTAAAATTCACATAACTTTTTTTTTTCCTTTGGTAGTTGTTGTTGATAGATGCCAGCATGATGCTTTGTTTTGGAAGACAAACACTGATTATTCTGGGTGTTTACATTAAAAATGCAAAGATTTTTCATTTAAGCCAGTTTTAAGGGCAAGCGATTCAGGTATCGATGCAGATGTCCTGTAAAACAGTTTTCTGTGGTTTAGTAGTAAAACTAGCCATCGTGTTGGATTAAAAAGTGAGTTGAAACTTTTGTTTAGCACAAACTATGAAAAAATATTTCAATGGCATATTTCAGATCACTAGGCATTTGCAGTAGTATTGGTTTTTGGTCCTGTATCTCTTGGGGTGGTCACAAACTATCCGAAAGAAAAGTCCTAACACCAAGTTAGTTTAACCCATCAGTAAATAAGAGGGAAGGGGAAGTGAAAATAGTAGGATACATTATTTCTGAGAAATATTGGTGTAGATAAAAGTATGGAGTTTAGAAGACATTAAACAATGAAAGAAAAAAACAATTACATAAAAATATGTTTCTGCATAATATAGTGCAGAAAATGCATCTTACAGTTAGTTCTTCAAAAATTCTTTGACACATAACCAATGTGGAGGTCTTAATGCAGAGTGCTTCTCTTAGGTTTTCACGAGATTTGTGTTCATTTATAACTCATGGTTCTTTTTGCTCTCTGAATTGTAGTGGATTCTAATACAACCATCATTTGTATACCAAAATTTACTTTAGAGATAAGATGATATTTTTTATAAAAGTCCTTCATGAAAATAGAAATTCTGGTACAGACACAAAAAATTTTTAATGGAATGATGTGGTCATATGCATGACAGAGTTACATGACTCCAGTCTCTTTGTGTGATAAAGAAATGAACATTCTAAATATGTGGGCCATGTCTATTTTGAGTGAATCGTAATGCTATACTATAACCAGCTAATGTCTCTGTAATAACTACTCCAGCATTAAAGAAATAAATATTTCAGGCATATTGAAATCTGGGTTCTAAATTCATAGGAAACAGATTAAATAAAGTCATTGAGATTAAGTACGTTACCCTGTAAAGCGAATGGAAGAAAATATTTTCAACTGCAACAGGTTGTTTGAGTATTCTCTAGACTTGAATGATCATCCAGGTACAAGAAGATCTAGAGGTGAACTGTAGATAAAACCACTCGTAAATCCATTTTTTACTTAGCTTTTCAGCTTCTCCATCTTCTCTGGTAGTTGTGTTGTATAATTAGTTATAAGGACTTATATGATTGCTTTTTCCTTTCCAAAGTAAATTTAATTATTATAAATCATACATTGGTTTGCTGTACTGAATAATAAAGCATTTTCTCCAAACCTTAGTATTGTTAGTGCAGATCTTCTCATTGTGGAAGTGGTTTTCCGAGTGGAAGAAGCTGCTGAATGACACAGGCTGTGGCCTGTCCCGTGAACATAGCCTAGAATGGTACTCCCACTGCTCTTCTGGTTGCAGATCTGCGTAGACACCCATTCAGACTATGCACCTCTCACTCTGCTTACCAGACCGGTCCATCTGTGAGTGTGAAGGTTGTCAGGCAAATTAGCCTCTGAGAGTCTGAAAACTGTTGTACGTTTCTTTGCTTTCCCAGTTCTTTATGTAGGCTAGCCTCTGCCGTGATGCCTCTTTCCATGGCATTTTTGTTAAATTTGAGTATTAGGTGCTTGTTAGCCATAAGTCATTGTGTGTCATCAAATAGTGATGAGGTGCTAATTGATAATCACCATAATTATTAAATTAGAATTTGCAAGGTGATGGAAGAAGTGAATTATTTCAACACAGTAACTAACTACTGTACTTAGAAGAATATTATTCTGCAGTGACCTCTAGCTCAGGAGTCTAGCATGCCTGTGCATACTCCTGTTGAATGCGTAAAGCTCATTGCAGGATTGGAATTTGTTAGTTATATATGAGATTAATGAACGCTGATGCCTACTGCAGTATGAAATGTTTATTAAAATAATAGATGATTTGTATAAAAATAGGAAAATTCCACTTATTTAAATAGGTTGGAAGTTGCTAGAGGCTACTCTACATGCGTCTTAATGGATTTAAGTACCTTCCCAATGTCTTCTGTTGAAGAATGAAAGAATACTTAGGAAAATATAATTCTTTTGGATTGATGGCTGTAGTTCAGAGTGATTTTAAAATAGATAAAAACAGTGCATAGCTTGAAGTTTCTCCAACAGGAGATGGTATCTTTAAATATTAAGAAAGAGAAGCTTGTCTGATTTTTCTTAGTTTATCAGCAAAGGAAGTGTAATCTTTTTATGCTACTCGCTGAAATCTATAATTCAGCATCCTACAAGGAACTGAATGCGTATTTAAGGTGGTATTGATATCTGTTATACTTTGACAGAAGCAGTGACGTGGAAAGTAGTAGAAAATGTTTCTGGGGCTCAGCTTTTTTAATTCAAATATTTGATCTCGAGTAACTTATAAATATGCTAAGCGTAGAAGTTTTTTCAAGCAAATTTCAAACTGCATTTGATGTGCAGAGATGATAAGCAACCTGCATAGAGTATTTAGTTGTTGGAAGGACAGAGAGGCAGTTAAATGTGAGTGCGATACTTACTGGAGAATGAAAAGCATTATGAATTAAATGTTGAATGATGCATTTCTAATTCCAAAAGATTCTGGTACTGCTTATTGGAAAACTCATTAACGTATACTGGATTTCCTTCTTGTGTTCTCTTTCTTTAGAAGAACATTTTAAATGTGTGCTAGTTTTTTAACAGGTGAATTCTTTATGTATATAATCATAATAATAAAAAATGGATTTGAAGGAGGAGTTACCAGCCTAGTCTAAATAGAAATGGGATGGAGAGTGGGCTTTTTCTGTGGCCGTATTGTGCAATTTTTAACTCTACTGTGGTAAACCTAAGTTTGCTTTTTATGCTATCTTTTGCTGAAAAATGACTTACCCTCAATGCTTCCTAAAGCAAGTTCAGAAAGATACGTATATCTATCTGTTAACATTTAAAGTACAGTGTTTCAGACAGTTTCTTGAGAGTGCACTGTTACAGTGCTATTAGAGGGGCAGGAAGACCATATATAAGAGGTGTTTATTGATGTTCTTTTCATGCATTACCAGAAGATACTTAGACCAGTGGTGACCTAGGGACAGAGGGAGGTTGTGGCAGTTCAGTCTCGGAGTTTTGCAGTGCAACTTTCACATCCCTTGAGAAAAAGGGAAGGGAATCTGTGCCCATGGCTTGTAGTCTTTGAGAGCTTGTTCTGGAAGGTTCTGTCATCTCAGTGGCATACTCGTCTATTCTGAACAACAATGACAAATATTGGCTAATATTTTAAAGATTATCTGGCTGATTAAACAAACCTTAGAAATGTTAATAAGCAATCTTAAAGTGAATTATGATGAAGCTGTGTGAAGAGCTTGGGCTTTTGGATGTCTCAGTATTTGTTGTTGTTGTTATTGTTTCTTTTACTGTTCTTACCAGCACATATCTACACATCTTGAAAGCACTATTGATGAAAATAAGAGATTTTCATCCATTTAGCAACTTTGTATACAGTTTTACCTGAACTTCACATTCTGACCGGGCTGGTTGCTTGCTTCACTGGGGCCTTTTTGCTGTAATGAGTCTGTGGGCAGACTGAAGGCAATTAGATTCCACATGGAGCAAAATCCTGTTCATGCTGACTTCATTGCAGAATAAGCTTTTTCTTCTATATATGCTGAAACCTTTTGCATATATAAATATAAAATATGTATTTAAATATTTTTTAATGAACAAATTGCTGATTTGTTGGTCATTTCGTGGTATCCAAAACTGTTTTTTTTCTTGAAGTTATATAAGTGAGAATGACTTTCACAAAGATTTGCTCAGAGATTAGAACATGCCAGAGCTAAGGTAGGTTGTGCATCTTTAATCTTCATTCCTTATGCATGAGCACTATGTTTAAGTTTAAACTGATACATAATATTTTACAGTCTACCTTAGAACTAAGACTAAATAGTGCTCACTGATCAGTTTTTGAGTTTTGTTTTCTTGTCAGTGCTTGGCCCCATCTTTCATTTACTTCAAATCTTTTAAATTCAACACAGTAAGACTTTTGTGTGGACTAAAGGAAGAACCCTAAGCACCTATAACATTGCATTGGATTAGACTCCTTATAGTTATTACAGCTGGAAAGCAGGTGGTCGGTGAGACTTGGTTTCTATGTGTGAGCGACTGTAGAGTATTTTCTAGTGAATAAAGGCTCTTCTCTCCATGTGCCTCCACCAGCTGTATAGCTCGTGCAGAACAAAAATATAACTCCATGAAAGGTCTGTTCCTGAAGAAGTTGGGGTTCCTGGGGTTTCTGCCTGTGATGATGTTGGTCTTCTTACAGAGTAGCTGAGACAATTTCATAATTTTCATTCCCTAGGAAAAAATACTTTTCTTACTCTGACAAGTGGCCTCGCATATAGCTGAGTTAACTTTGTTAAATTGCGGATGTGTAGTAGTTGGCACACATTTTTATGGGACGTGTATTGTTTTCTCAGTTTATTGCTTAAGAATAGGTATTAAATAGATGCATTTTTTTTTCCACCTAAGTAAAACTTACAGATTCCTTACGGACATGGTCTTTGAAATGTCAGAGCTCTGGAACTTCCAGTGGTTCTACAGGGATTAGTTCATGTGGCATTTACAGCTCTGAGTTCAAGGGATTACATGCTTGAGAAAGGAAGAACCTTTTATTTTAACATGCAGACTTACTTTATTACTTTTAAACTACTATGACTGTTTTTGTAAGATCTATGCATTATACAAATTCTTGGCTTCTAGATATATATGGTATTTGCATACTCTATCTTGAGTGTTAGTGTTTTTGGTTTGCTTAAAGTTATCTTTTGTTCTGCTCTTGCTACAAAAAATAACAATCCCATTACCAGAATATCTAGTAGTGCGCTGCTAATCATATGTTTTCTCTGTGAAATGTCCCATGATACAATTGGCACCCTCACTAATATTAAAAATGTAGGCTTTGAAAGGGTAAGTGTTTGTAAGGCTAATTTTCAGCTGTTTTAGCTCCCTGAACTAGCTGAAACTGGGGTCACAAAAGCATCAGGGACAATGCAAAAGAGGTGATGGGAATGTGTGGCCAGGGGACGTGACCCTGGCAGCCATCACTAAGATCAGTTTAAATTGTTAGAGAGTTTTCAGGTTTAGACAAAATGCAAGGGAATGTTCACAGCCTAACTTACAAACATTTGGAAGATGTTGTTCCTAGATAGAAAATAGAAAGGTTAGTGTCTTCAGAAGGGTAGTTTAGAAGACTTAACGTTGGATTTCTTCTCGGAAAGGCAGTTTAAGGGAGTTTCTTCCTCTGTTAGAGGAAAGCTTGTAAGGTACGTGCTGAAGTTAGACAATGTGAATATTCCCCTTAACGCCCTTATATCTAAATTCTTGAGACCTGTAAGGGGAAACATATATTTTTTTCCTCTGTCTTGTCTACTAAAGTTGCAAATTCCACGGGTATTACTTTTTAACATTTGTATCTAATATGCAGATTCAGCAGGTGAAAATGATGATACAAGCTCCAACAACTGATAAAATGAAATCTTTAACAGCACTTTATGCAAAATGTGGAAGTGGATTGTACAATCTTATAGTATGTCACAGCTTTCAGATAAGTTCTGAAGTGTCATTCTTGATAAATGATAAAGCATTTGTGGTTTT
The DNA here is from genome assembly GCA_013399115.1 of Anseranas semipalmata. Lineage (NCBI taxonomy): Eukaryota > Metazoa > Chordata > Aves > Anseriformes > Anseranatidae > Anseranas > Anseranas semipalmata. The sequence goes on along the minus strand of VXAA01001568.1, from coordinate 688,282 downwards.
TAGGCAGGTAACTTGAATCTTTAATCCTATTTTTCACATTTCCATGCTCTATTGCAGCAGCCTGAAGAGAAAGTTGATTCTGGTAGATAAATCATTGTCCCTTAGGTCTATTTAAACCACTTTATGGTCTTTCAAGCAATAAGCCATATTTTTTTTTAATAAACTCCTAGGTCTAACAAGTTATCTAGAAAATAATTTGTTGGGTATAGCCCTCTTGGACCAGAAAGTAGAGAGTAATGATACATAGCTCCAGTACATGTTGCTAAAGTGGTCCCACATTGATTTCAGGATGAAATTGAAGCATTTTTAACTCATTATTACACAAAAAAATCAGAAGATCTGGTAGATGCTACTTCCATCCTCAGATCCATATTTATCTAAGTCTGTATGTGTTGTGGCTTTGATAAGTGCTTTTGGCATTGAGTTCATAGGAAATGTGCTCAGTAGCATTACTACCTTTTAAGGGAAGTACTAAGAAAATAATGAAACTATAATTCAAATATGTCTAACATTTAGACATATAGCAAAAATACATTTCATTATACTGGACTGTTTGCTCATCTAACGTTTGCATCTAATATAAAGTAAGTGCAACACAGTTGTGCTGCACATTGGGGAACATCCCTTGGTACTTATTTCTTATCTGTAAGGAAGTGCAAAGACCATTCATGACTAAGTACTTCTGAAATAACTAAATGGTATGCAGTGACTGGAAAAGAAATATATAGCACTATGGCATACCTGCATGTCAAAGATAATGCGTTTATTGTAACTTGGAACAAATGGCAAGTGACACACTGCTGTAGTACTGAAGTGGGTAGGAGGAGGGAAGGGCATTACCTAACAATATTTCTAAATGGGTGTACTGATTATTGTGTTTTTAAGTTCTCTTCAATCTGTGCATGTAGAGCTACTACTGACCTTTCTTGCAGATTGTTTGGGACTATTTTCTTTCCTTCAGCATCAAGATGTTGACTCATTCTAACCTATCAGGCTAACATAATATTTGCAAAATAGTGCCCTGGTGCTTTCTTCCCCGCTGTCCTCCTTGCTTAGGAGAAACTGTTTGTACGTCAGCAAATATGTCCTTTAAGCTCCATGAGCACCTTTTTTTTTTTCTTTTTATGATGCATACAAAAACTTTACAGTTGTTTAGTTAATAATGCACTGGAAACACTGCTGTTCATACTGATGGGTGCTGTCTAATTGTTCGTGTGTATGCCCATCTGTGTGCCTCACTGTTGTCCTCTGTTTGCTTTATCTTTTTGTCCCAGGTTGATATAGCCTCTACCACAATGTGGTTTTGGTCTCGGGTAATTGTATTAGTTATTGTAATACAAATAATGCCTACTGCTAGTAAAAGACTGAGGTGATAGTTTAACCCCCCCCTTTTTTACTAGTGAAATGTAGAACAGGTTCCTTGGTTATCTTCTAACTGGACACAGAATAGGTTTTCTAGGACACTCGCATTGTCTGAAGCAGAGCTTTCATTATGCTGGAAGACTTTATTCACAACAGATAACCAGAAAGATTGTTCCATGGTGGGTAATCCCAAGTGGTGTTTTTCAAAAATGTTAGATAAGACTAAGAGACAAAAGATCAAGAATAGTAACTGCTATATTTCGCCTTTTGCTATTTTTAATGTCAAGAAGATAGGTTTTTTTTGTTGTTTTTGTTGGTGGTGGTGGTGGTTGTTTCTTTTTTGAAGAGGGAGTAGCTGAAGATACTTTTATAAACCATTTTAATGTATGCCACTTCAAACAGCAGATTTTAAGGTAAATGCTATCAACCAATTTCCTATTTCTGATTAAAAATTTTTTTTACAAACATACCTAGTTACTTTATCATTAGCAATGTTGGATGTGTCTCAAATGGAGAAAAATACACGGATAATTGTTAAATTCATTTCCTGAATCAGCATGTGCAACCATCATTTTTAAAATAACATACTTTAAAAAGAAAATAATATTCTTCCTAGCTATCTTAAATGCTTTTGTTTATTTCTTTTTTTTAAGTTCTGTGCTTTCTTCTTTCTGGGAACTAGTTTGCAAGACTTTGCTTTTACGAACTACTCCTGAGAGATCTGTGCTTTCTGTTCTTGAAAATAATACATATATTTTATATAATAACTTCCTGAAATACGTAGACTGAGAGAAAGTGTTTCCTTTTCACAGAGCCTAATTGTGCTAGTTATCCATACAACGAGGCTAAAATTCTACTTTTAAACAGTTTTGTTCATTGCAATGGGAGACTAGGTTAAATGAGTTTGCCTTAGTTCAACAAGCAAAATAGGCTTATTAGTACCTAATATCTTTATTTCAAGTTCCCCTAGCAACCTTTCTCATTTTCATTATATATGAAAATTATATTATTATTAGCTTTTAATTGGTAAAATATTTATACATATTTTTTTCTGAATTTTCAGTTGAGAATTGAGAGCAGAAGCATGTCTAACTCAGAAGTCTTAAGTGCTGGTAGTTCAATGCTACATCCGTTATGTAAATGTATCATGATTAAAATAAGATGCTTTGTCAATTCCATTCAGGTTTCTCACAAGTATAATTTTCAGCTTTTGTATTCTGGATTTAGCTATGTCTTCTGCTACCCAAAACCTGAACAGACATATTTATGGCACACTGTTGTCAATAAAAGTCTGCTATGTTAACTGTTGTACTTGGTAAATTTGACTGCAAATATTACTAATTGTGTTACAGAAATCCAGACAAGATCTAAAATTTAAAATTTTGACATTTTCAAATTGTTGGTGTTATACTATTAAAACAACAAAACAAATGAAAAAAAATAGTGGATTAGCTAGTGAGAAAATGTAATAAGACTCTGCAACTGGACCATGCTAATCTCATGGGCAGAGATGAATACTTTATCTATAACAAAGCAGAATGGAAGCTTGATGCCTGCAAAATGAGCTTTTACCAACAAATGGGTTATCGCTTTCAGCCTAAATGTTCTCTGACTGAATAGAGATAAAACTTTTTTCAATTTTTTTATGAATTTGATATTATTCTGAATACATCTCTTTTAATATTTCCTTTCTATAGGCAATTTCTTCTGTACATTGGCAGTCAGTGAGGAGACACAAACACAAGTAAAACAGGCGAATGTCACAGTAAAACTAAAAACTGCCAGCAGAGGAAGCTGTTGGCAGAGGGAGCTTCTAAGATTACCTCAGAAACAATGGTGGCTTCCCCCAAGGGCTCAATGCAATAACTGTATTCATTGGTCTAGGTTCTACTCTCGCTGAGGTGTAACTAAGTAGGATTGTGTTTTTATTGTCTTTTAAATTCTCAGTTTCACTGTGATAGTTATTAAATGAAGGATATTCTTTGGAGGGTGTATAGGAGTTATTTTTCTATACTTACAAATGACAAAATACAAAAGATTTCACCCGTTGATAAGTACAGTAATAAAGGGAAGTGATTTATCAATATGAATCAGTGGCAGGTGAATTAGGAGACAGTATTTTTAATCTTCTAATTTTGTTCTGTGTCTTAGTTTCATCACTCTTCAGCTTGGGAAGAACCTCTCCACTAGGGTGTATTCTGATCTCGGCTAAAGTTATGTGCCCGGAAGTTTTCACCCATCATGTGCTCATGTAGCTGGATAATAACAAAGAGCTTAGCTCCTCTTGATCACTGTGCTGACTTGGCAAGCATTAAGAAGAGTAATTGTCAGCTTGTGCTTGTGCAGTCTGGTCAAAAAGAGTTATTAGGTTAAGAAATGATTGGTGATACATTTTATTATTTAATATCTGTCTTGATGGTTTAATATAAATGAAGTCATAGTGTTCATATTGTGAATAAAAAAATAAAGTGGTGAGTATTTGTGGATTTTCACACTTTCATGTGAACAAATGTCTGTTTTCTTATAAGAATTCTTAGCGTTCTAAATATCTTTCTGTAGAGCTGCTGGACTTTCTAACTACTGATAAACCAGCTTTTGTGCAAATGTTCAGTGTAGTGGAGTAAGTGTTAGCTGTCACTTTATTAGAATTAATGGCATAGCTACTCATGTTTACTTGAAATTCATTGCAGCATGAAGTGAATAGGCATTGGTGGTTTGGTAAATTATGGCATATTGCACATTTTTTATAAGCAATTAGTGAGTGTTGGCACTGGGCATGTGCAGTGTATCTAGTTGTCACTTGCACTTGAATGTTGAATTTAATAACATGCAAACCAGTGTGTTTACCAGAAGAGTTCTGTTTGAACTATTACCGTGTGTCAAAGACAGTCGATATTGTAGCACTTGGGAAGAAAGAAAATGTTTGCTACTGTAGTATTACAAGACAAGATATAGTGCTGTTCTACGGACGTGACTGCCATGACTGAAGGGGCTCCCAAAACCAGTATGGGAGATGCTAGATATGGATTTCCCATAATTCAGTCAAATCTTACATCCCACGTGAAAGGCAAATGTTGATTTCATACATATTTGCAACTCTCAGTTACTTTTCCAGATATCCAACAGTCTCAGCTGCCTTGGGGTTCTGGAAAAGTGGCTATGTGCCGAATAAACTGTGTGCATGCCTGCTTGGTCAGATGCTGCATTGAGGCAAATAAAACACAAGACACAGCTATTCAGAGCTCACGTAGTAAGCTGAAAAGTAGAAGGTACTGTACATACGAAGAACTGTCCGTAGGGATTGATATACTGGAATTTTCAAAGCCTTCAGCGTGCTCCAGTCCTGTGAAGTCCTGTTACTGTTGCTGGTCAGAAGTTCTTTTATTTTTCTTATTTTTGTAGACAAAGGATTACTTCTACATATAACAAAATTCTAAGTTAACATATAATTAGACATATTAGTGCTTTGCATAATTATATTTTCCAAATTTGGATTTTAATGTATCTGCCCTGTTTTTAATACTTCTTTAATCTTAAATAATTCTTTTTTAATCTGCTTATTTTTTAATCTTGAATAATTCTTTCTTATCAGGTTCTTTTAACATATCTGAAAGAATGTTTTGTGTCATTTGGCATTGAGTTAAATAACTGTACTCAGATTTTTTACAGATTTTTTTGGCTATGTGACAATTCAGATCTATGACCCTCGGCATGCAGCGTAAGATGGAAAATATTGTCCTAATAATAATTTCCACCCTTAGTTCCTTCTCTCCTACTCAGTTGATTTCACTTGATCCTCCAAATTCTTCTGAGAGGAGCAAAGTGGTGATAAAGAAAGAGGAAAAATAAAAAGAAATGGAAATAGGATACAGAATTAGTGCAAATAGTGTGCCCATCCTTAACTAAGTCCAACTAACAACACCTGTTTTCAAAACACTCATTTTGGAGGCCTCCTCCTTTTGTTTGTGAGGTTTATTTGTTCCCATGTCAGATGAAGTTATCAAAACTCATTTTAAGATGCTTCTGATATTTAAGTTCAAACTTCTAACTTTGTGCACTGTTCGAATTTTAAACAACTCATTCTGCTATGTACAGTCAATATATATTCAATTATGTAGACCTTTCAGACTTTTTTTCCTACAATCTGCCAATGTTTTTCCCAAATCAGTTTATTTTTTTACAGTAGTGAAAAATTGGAATATATTTTAACAATTTTAGCTTCATATTTAGATCATAGTTGTTGCTGTACATACATAATAGCCCTTTATAATCTTTCTTAGTTGTCTAAAACTACATAAAAACAATGATAGTGAAGTAATTATCTAAGAAGTTGTGACCTTAATGAATATTGAGATGCTGTTCTTATACCGAATGAAATACAACAGGCTGGACTATTTTTGGTTCAGATAGGGACATTATTGTCAGGCCTTGTTGAACTTCATGAGGTTTGCACAGGCCCACCTCTTGGGCCTGTTCAGGTCCCTCTGGATGGCATCCCTTCCCTCCAGTGGTGTCATGATGTAATTTACTATGTAATTTACTAAAATTAATTTTTGTGATTTAATTGTATATGCTGCTGTATTTCAGATTTCTAAACATAATTTGTATTTTCAATTTGTAGTTTCATTTTGTACCTTGTATGTTGACAGAGATAAACTGTATGAAAGTGCATGATCTTAAATGGAGATCTCAAATCTCATAAATCTACATGGTGGAATGTAATAATGTTAAAGTCAAAACACTTGTGGCTATTTAATTATTTAGTTGTGCTTTTTCAAAGTGTTCAGACCTTTCAGATGTACTGTTTTTGAAAAAACAGCTAAACGCAACAGGTTTCAAGCTCTTTGAGTCCTTGGTACAGGGTGGACAATTGCCGCTATTGGTCATTCATTAAGTGTGCTATTAAATTTGTGGGTAAGAAATGAAGTGCATTATTACTTTTTCATGTAGCACAAAAAAGGTCTTAGATTTATTTTGGCTCTATATAAGAGACCTAAGAAAATAAACAGAATCAGGTTGTTGAGAAGATCAAAAGCAGGAAAGGAATAATACATGAAAGTTTTGCCTGAACCAGGAAAAGACAGACATGAGACTGTATCCTCGTGTGTATTGTTAAGTAAAAATATTAGTACATTTTGATTAATGTTGTTTAGCAAGATGAACAGACCAGTTTGATAGCTCACAAAGGTAGTAAATGACAGTCACAATCTTCAGTCTTCTACTGGAGCACGTGTGAGATACTTAATAAAGTTATTTAAGTTTAAATGTAGCTGCTTACAAAGGTATTCAAAACAAAAACAGCAATACTGAATTTTTTGAGTTATATTTTACTGTACTTGGCTATTCCAGATGTGTAAATCCCCAGCCATAAGAAGGCATTCTTTATTCTAAGCCCAATCCTTTCCTTTCAATAGGTTCAAAATAAAGATGCATTCTCAGTAAGTCAAATATTTAGATTTATCCTGCTTTAAGGTATTTTACAGTCAAAAAAAAAAAAATTAAGTGAAAGGATTTCCTCTAATTGCCACAATTTAAAAACAACAACCAGCATTAAATTCAAGATGGCTTATATCCTCATGTATCTTTCTCCTTTCTGTAGAAAGTCCTTCCTGCAGCATCCTGTTTTCCCAGAACTTTCCCTTCCCCCTGCTCCTTTTTAGCCTGCCTTTGTGGTGGTGGTTGTTTTGTAGCTAGTGCAGAAGGGATGTCCTTTGTGGGAGACAAGATGCTGCATGAAGGGCTTTTTCCTCACTGGAAGATGAAGAATCTTTCTAGAGTTCTTGTCTATGAATTCCTGATGCTGTCCGTTTGGGCAGAGAATAGAATAAATATCTCATGAACTCTAAGTTACAAGAAACAAAATTTCAATAGGAAAACCAGCTAAGGGCTGCTGGCTCTTGCAGAGGGTTTTCTGAAAGGAACAGTCTCTGGGGACTCCAGAGTACAGCTCTGCTGTAATTACGAAGGCTATGCAGTTACATCTCTCGCACCCATCACTGTCTCAGGTTCCAGTTAGTGTAGCCTGTTTATCAAAATGAACATCCAATCTTCAAATTTGCTTGTCAAGCACACGTTTCTTTGTATCAAACGGGATTAGTGTTGTGACACTAAAGTATGGCATATTCCATCACTCTTTTGAAAAGGGTATTTGCTTACCAAATATGTTCTCCTGGATACCCTCTGCTCTGTATTGTTTTTAAGACTGGAGATAGGTAAAAGAGTTTTATTTGGTTACTGTGATTAGAGAGGCAGACGAATCCTTTATCATTTATCTTCGTTAGTGTCCTGATGGCTCTTTGATCATCTTGGACCCTATTTCTCTTCATGCATCATCATCAGAATTGTTTATTAAGTTCCAGAGAATTAACCTATGCAAACTCTTTCAAGGAACAAATGTGTGTGCAGGTGCTGGTGAAGGTAATAATATTGCATCAATATTGTGAATATTAAATTTGTCATAACTTTGGACATAACTTTTATGAGTAGTTACAGTCTTGGAAAAGGAAAGAATTAATTTTTATTCTCAAATACTAGCTTAAACAGGGCTGTCAGTTAAGAGTTTGATTTGTAATAGAATATGTGTGGCATGAAAATCAACAGGTGATAGTAAACTTGGAAGCATATTATGCCAATATTAACAGCTTCCTTTCATAGCAGGTTTGTACTTGGTGCTGCAGGGTACAGGTTATTCAGTAACAAGGAAAAATATAGTAATGGCCGTTGTTTTCTGGATTACTTCTCTGACTTCTAGAGTAGGCAACTACCTCAAATATCCGTTTAATATTGATTGTTTATCCATTAGAGTGAAGTTCCCTTTATGTCTGTAATATGTTTCCTTTCACTTTGGAAGAACTTAAAAAACGTTATCTAAAAATGTAACAATTATAGATAGAAGAAATGCCCTATAGTATTGAACGTGAGAGAAATAAAATATTTATTATGTTGTAAGCCCAAGTTGAGCAGTAACAATATTAATTAGAATATAAAAAGTAATAAGAATAATGTTTTGTGTGTATTCAGTTTAACACTTATCTCTGTTTCTTCAGGAAGTTCTTGCAGCAGTGTAGGAAAACAAAATATTTAGGGAAATAAGAATCATGATTATTAAATTGCAGTATTTTTAGGACAGTGTTTAGGTAATAATTTTCGTAATTCTGGAGGTGAAAATGGTTAGGTGGGAGGAAACTAAATTCAGTTTAATTATAATATGATCAAACTTCACAGTTTGAGAATTTAGAAAATCACATCTAATCTTGATAAATTATTTCAACTGGAACACACTATTTTTCTTAAAATTACGTGTTTATAAGTAACTGTGTATTCTTTGGCTTGACTCCTGACTCTGCCGTGTTTTCCGGGGAGGAATGTTTTTTTGTTTGTTTGTTTGTTTTTGTTTTGCTCGGGAGGCAATGAAGAATGGGGATTATGCATGCTGAATCCTTCTACCTGTATCCTTATGCATAGCTGCTTCCTAGAATTTGAGTGTGTTTTAAATTCCCCAGCAGCACAGAAAAGGCAATTTGGGGATTTGTTCTATGCTAAAGTGTAGGGCAGCTTTGTTCCCTTATGGAAGCAAGGACAGATGTCAACTGTTGCTTGTCATTGCAATCAGTATAGCTAGCCCGGTGTGCTGTTCATTAGGTGCTTGTAATAGCATGAAATAATCATGAAACTTTCTGGTCTTTTCTGAGCATTCAGAGAAATGCTGGTTTTATCTTGGAATTTACTAAAACACACAAGAACAGAAAATGCAGAAGGTTACAGAATACTCCTTGGAACAGATTTACCTGGTTGCCAAGTGCCCTGGTAGTTATCTTAATCTGAAACACGTTACTTAAGCTGAAGTAGTATTGAAATGTAGTAGTTAACCCGACATAGTTAATAGTTCAAAGATGGGAGCTTGGTGGAATCTTATGGGTTTCTGGCCTTACGAACTCTCTGAGAACTCTCTACAATATAGCTGTTGAATTAAATAGTCAGCACTCAGTCTTCTTATGCTGGAAGTTTATAATGCTGTTATCAAAAATGTTTATCTGAAGGTAATTAGCATCCATGTTGAACAGGTTTCCAAAATTAAACTGAGGATGTTGACGATGTGCATACATCTATAACTTCAGTGTCTTGAAGGAGTCAGCAAAAATATCAACTATGAAGCACTTATTAGACCATGGAGGTTAGTTCATGAACAGAAATATGAGAAATTGGCAAGCCATAAGGGTTTAGAGCGTATCATGTATAGGTAGAGTATATAATGCTTGAACAAGATGGTCCCATTTTATGTCCCCATGATATGGTCACCAGATCATTTTATAGGACATTTTTATTGTCTGCTGATACTACTCATGAGGTTTTATGGGAAGGGCTTGGGTCACCTACACTACTTTTAGCAGAGTTCAGATTTGCAAGACAAAAGTATCAGGTGGCAGACTAAGAAGTTCTCAGGATCTTGGTGTTCTGAAGGCCATATATAAGCTCTGGGCATCTGGAAATAGCTCAGTGTAGCCAATCTCCTTTTCCACGCGTCTTTTTCAGTTGTACAGATACATCAGTGGAGTAACTACAACGCTTTTACACCGATGTTTCCCATTCTATTCCTTCACTAAGTACCCTTCCCTTGTGCCGTGTTTGGCAGATGATACCTTTGTGGATCATTATTTCGTAGTAGTTATTTTTTAGTGTTCCTCCTTTGCCTTCTAATTGTATTTCCAGACAAATCTTGTTTGAAGATTATTCATTAGATTAAAGAATTGACTCATGAAACTTTCTTCCATTGACTCCTACCTTTTTTATGGAATTTGTTAAACTAAAGATTCCCTCCCACCCCCCTTTTCCTTTGTCTTGTTGAAATTGTCTTTCTCCACAGGAATCTAGATAGAAAAAAATAATGTATGAATGTATTTTGTTTGGTAGTTTGTGGGAATAATAATAATAATAACAATAATAATAATAATAAAGCTAAGTCTGGCTTTCTGCTTTCTTTGTGTTGCAGTTCCATTAGAGCAGCTCCCTAATTCATGCTTGTGAATTTAACAATAGGTTTTACTTTACTATTCTAAAATGTTTTTGGGTATCTATTTGTAGCCTGAGGTGAAACCATATCAGATTTAATGAGCCCAGGAACCATGAGCTATTTTGGTGGCTGTTGGTTGAACTGGGTAGATCAAATTTGAATGGACCTGATGTTAGAATATAGAAAATCAGACATTTTTTGATTGCCATGAAAATAGGCTTTCTCTCCCTTCAATTTCTGTCATTTTAGAATATGGAGGAAAGTAGTGCATGGATGTCTTCTGCCGAAAACATTCATGTACATGCTATGTTCATCTGAAATACAGATTACCTTAGCCATTTTTTCCCCTCTAACAGTCATTTGAATAGTAGTGGCCAATGTTTTCTGTTGGTTAGGCTATATTTAAAATTATGTTGCCTTGAGATACTGGATAGTTATTGCTACTATGTTATAAGCTGTGTAGGCTTGATTTTATACTACCTAGTTTATCCATGGTATAATCAGTACTAAAAACACAAAGTAACCTTCACTTGTTATATATTGAGTTTATTGGATAAAAATACTTTAAGGAGTACTTCAGTGATTAGTAGTTGATGAATCAGTCCAATGATTTTGGGTCATTTCATCTCTGTCTGCTTTGTCTCCTCACCTAGTTTCTTCAAAAGGAGTTTTATATTTTTTTTTCCCAGTAATTTATTTATTAATCTAAAGTTATCTTTAGTCAGCTTTCACATTTTGAAAATGAAAATGTTTGTCAGAGAATTGTAAGTATTTTTTATGAATATTCTTGGATAACAAATTATGTTTCTACTAGGCAAAATATATATTTAACTAGCATATCGTTTCCTCTGGCAAGCTATTTTGATATTGACGTTAAATTAGGTTAGCTAAATTATACATTATCACCAAAGGCAATATAACAAAATATGTGTGGAATACATTGAAATACATGTTAGTCCATCAACTTTGTAGAGAACCATGTCTTGGGAGGTAGACAAATAATATTCTGACTTTATTGCTGCTTTAAGGGTTAATGACCATAATAAAGGGTAAGTATAGCTTGCTAACTATCCATTAGTTTTGTTTTTAATAACTTTTTTATTTGCATATTGGTCTTCTGCTGAAAACACATGCTTTTAATTGTTCATCTTCAATTAGCATTACTTTTCAGATTTTTAAATGGGGGTATAAAAAGTGCTGGTTTAAAAAGTTTGTCTGGATGAATTTAGATACACAATTAGAAATTTGCCCAAGTAGGCTTATGTAAAAAATACCGTATTTCTGCTAGAAACTTAGAGTTTCTTGTGCCACATAGTTTTGAACTTGGAATGTTTTGGCCTGTTGTGACCGTTACCAGACTGACTTCTCTGTCTTATCTGCAACTGGATGGATTATTGTTTAAACCACGGCATTACAGATTGAAAGGATAAATTATTGATTGTTGACTTTTTGACCAATATCAGCCGTTACTCCCTCTTGGCTCTTTCCTACAGCATGGAATTTAATTTCTTTGATCCTGTAAAAGAAAAGTGGAAAAGCATACTTTAATTGGAAAATGGTTTTACAAATAATATTTTTTTCATATTTGCATTAGTTAAAATGCATTATAAATGCTTATAAATATGCTAATCTTTACAAGTTACGTCTGATATGACATATGGAATATCATTTTGTTTCAGTTCTTTGACATCAACCTAGTTACTGTTACATAAGAATGTACGATTGGCAGGGAAAATTAGTATGTTCAGTGACATGATTCTTACAAGACTTTCAAGAAGTATCCAGAGTATTCATCTGTATTATAAGTCGACAGCTGTTTGATAAGGACTTGTAGATTCTGTTAATTGTGTGTTTGTTCCTTTTCAGACAGCACTTCTTTTGGGCCCGTTTGGTCTGATGGAAAATCTGCAGATAAATACTTGTGAAAAAAAGAACAAAGCTCAGTTAAACATATGTTTATATTTGAAATATTTTTATAAAAAGGGAATATTTAACTTAGAAGTAATTAAGATGGTTTTCTTAGGGTGATGGAGCAGTGTCAAGTAAAAAAAAAAATGCAAAACATGTTGAAAAGATTGATTGAAATTGCTCCTTAGTCTATCAGTTAAGGCTTAGCCATACATAAGCACAATATTGTTTTGGGAAATGAAGCAAAATTAAATGATAAATTCAGTTTTTAATTTTTTTTTGATAGTATGGAGCCAATGAATACAAAAAAAAATGAACTAAATGATCTAAAAAAGCCCAGAAAAAAAAAAAAGGGAATTTTGTTTCCCTGCTGCTATTTATACAGAAAAAGATTTCTATTTTTTTTTTTTAATTTAGTGTATTCTAACTTTCTGTTACTCTACCTCTGTTCCCCATTTTACAAGACTGCACAGAGATAACTTACTTATAAATCAAAAAACTATATCAGGTAACTTGGAATAGTCCAGCAGGAGCAGTGCAGAGCGTAATGCTGGTAACACTTTCCAGCGTCCACTTTTCAGTGTCCTGTGGCATCGTGTTACAAGCATTTTTCTGGGAACGGGATACAGGAATTTCAGATTTGAACTCCACATGCTGAGGGACATGACCAAACCCACATTTTGATATCCTGGAGAGAAAGATACTGTCTTTGGAAAAAACAATGGGTCTAGTTTTTTGTGCCGAAAGCCAATTGCAGAACCTAATACCACCTCTATACTGGTAAACAAAGTGGACCAGGCTTGTGCTCTGCACTGAGGCCATATGGCAGGATAGAACCATATGTTGCACAGAACATGATATGATATATGATATCAAGGTGGATGGATACATGCAAACTCTACGTTGGAAATAGGTCCTAGACACACTAACCTGAGGGCACGTTCAGGCGCTGTTTGCAAGATTAATTACTGGTATAGCACCAAACCCTGCTAAGGACTACACTAACAGCATATCAATATGGATGGTCACAGGGAAACAGCTGTGTATTTATTAGTATACATGTAGCTGTGATGCAAGAAGGGTTTTCAGGCATTTATATATAAGCAAGTGATTCAGTACTGTAGACAGGAGTCTGAGTCTTGAAGAAGTAGGATTTCAAACCTACCATTTGTTAACCTCTCAGATCCAGGTAACCTTACATTTCCCTACGTTTTCCACTCCTTGTTGTTATTAGCTACTGAGAATCTCAAGTGCTCAGTTCTTCTCAACTAAGGCACTGAAGTCGTACCCAAACTGCTCAAGCAGATGTCTAAAAGTTAGTATAGCATAAACCCATTTGTGAATCTGGGTCTTACATCTCAAATGTTAGAATATATTAAAAAGAGAGTTGTTTTTATTGTTAAGTACTTTTTGTTCAAATTAGAAGCAATTGGGTACTGTTACATGGATACTTCTGCCTTTTCTTACAAACATTTTCTCCATCTTAATGAGAGAAGCTCATTAAGCCAGGGAATGACAACTATGGGCTGTTTGACTTGACTCTTGTTATTAAAGAGTTCTTTGCTAGAAATTGATAATGAAGAACATTTCCAAGAATTAATTTGTTATACTTGGTTTTGGAAGGTTGATTTGATTATGATTTTCATTTAGCTAAATTCCTTTCCCAAATCATTGAGCAATGATTCCATACAATTTTATTAAAACTAATGAAATGAATACTCTGTTTATAGGCCCAGTTCAGTATAGTGCTTCTGCAAAAGCTTAATTTCAAGTACATGAGAAGTGCTATTATTGGTAAGTCAAGCATACTTTATCTTACCAAAGTTGGATCATTGTTTGTATTGAAAAAAAAAAAATCTCTCACTCATTTGATGTCTTTCATAATGAAAAGTTTCTGTAAATTATTTTTAGTAAATGGAAAACATCCTGTTAGTCTTGCTTGGCTTTACTCTAGAATTGTTTTGTGAGATTTTGAGTAGTGTGTAGAATTTCTTGTACTTTTGAGCCATTAGTTAAATGTTAGTTATGCAAAAACTGGCAGGAGCATCACTGAAGCTTTTTTTTTTTCCCCCCAAACGTTTTGCCTCCATAGTAAGAGAGTCTCTTCTCTTTTATACTAATGTCTCTACTCCTATTTCATCTTAACGTGAAGTGATCTGCACTTAGTAGGATATAAACTTCAGCTGATGATGATTAACAGCTTCCAAAGGTAACAAATAGACTGTTAGGGCGTTGCTGTGGTTCACTTGCCAACTTTGCCTCTCTCAGTGGAGGTGAAGACGAGGTGTGTTACCTGTCCTGGCCTGGAGGACATTGAGTGTTAATTGCTCTGACCAGCCTCACCTGGGGTCTCCCTGCCATGCCCTCTGGCCCTGGAGCCCCATTTAGCCTCAGGGCTGGGGGGTTAGTCCTCTCCTGAGCTGTGCTACAGATGGGCCTACCTCCTGTCCTGCCTCCCGGATAGCTCTGTGCCCTGCCTGGTAGGTGATTTGTCCCCTGGGTGGGCCACTCGGCTGTGTGTTGTAGCATGTGTTTAGTTCTTGTTTCTGGCTGCATCTGTTTTTGTTTCTGATGGGACTCTCTGGGTATCGTTGTCTGTTGTTTTTTCTGGGACTGTCAGTGGATTGTGTCACCTGCACCTTTCCTGCGTGCTGTGTTCCAGGCTGGGAGGGCACTGCCTGTGCTGGGGTCACCCTTGGCTTCTGGTTTGTTTTCCCTTTGGGAAGAGCCATCCCTTGCTGCTGCCTGATGCTACCGAACATTATTGTTTATATATTTATTGTTTATATTATAGGTTGACTGGAAGGGGAGTTTGAGGTTCAGCAGTATGTTCTCCGGGGCTATGGCAGGATCAGTCATACCAATACAATTCCTGACATACTTATTTAATGTGTTTTCTAAACACTTCAGTAAGGGAGATTCCAGAGACTCCATTGTCAATCTGTTCACTGCTTAACTATGCAAGTTGCAAAGACTGTATTTTCTTGAGTTCAGAGTCTAATTGCTTTTGTTGCTACTAGTACTCTAGATTGCTATAGTAGCTGGTATTTCAGATACCTGCTATACAAAATCCTTTTCCCTTTCGTGGTTTTGATGAGCCTATGCTTGTTGAATTGAAATTTAAAGAGACCTGAACTATTGTTTATTAGTAAATTAAGCAAAAATCCAAAATGTGTCCTGAACAGATTTTTCAGCCAAGTTTTGGGAAGCCTTTTGGAAAGTCATGAGAGTGCTGGGGAGAAGTTAACAATTAGGACCTTCAGTGATTCAAACAAACAACAACAACAAAAAGGCAAAACTTTATGTACTCACTTGTACATCTGCAGCCTTTGGGGGTGTGTGGGGGGATGTAAATAGGAGGTTATATGTTCTCCAAAGAAAGCTGTTTGGGGAAGGACTGAAGACCCCATTTCAGGAGAAGGTAGAAGGTCACAGAACCAAGATAAGTTTGGAATCCTACATTTTTGAGAACACTCAAGAGCAGGAGGAAGGTGCAAGGGACCTAGCAAATGGCCGATCGTTGTTTGCCTGTATATTCATATTTCATACTTTCCAGTGTGGCTTTTTTCTCAACTAGGAAGTTATTTTGTGCTTCAGTTCTCCTCTTCTGCTAGAGGAAGTGAGCTGTATGTCAGAATGTCTATGGGTTTGGAGCTCTGGGGGGGGAAAGGTGTTAAAGCATCTGCCATTCACTGGAGGTCTGCCCTGTCCGAGGAGGTCAGGTTGTCAGCCCCGCAGTTCTCCTTCTGCTGAAGGTATCGGGAAGTCCTGAAACTGCCAGACGAAAACGAGCAGCCAGTTGAAGGAAACCCGAAGCGCCTATAAGCCGAACGCGGCGAGCCCCCGNGGCCCGGGCTCGGTCGCGCGGCCGCGGGTTGAGGTGGCGGCCTCGGTGCTGCTCCCCGGCGGCCTGGGCGCGGCTTCAGCGGGCCGGGGCGGGCTGGTTCGTCCTCTGTCACTGCGCCTGGAGGGATGTGTAGGTAGGGGCTAGTCTGGTCCAGCCCAAGTGGCCGCAGATCCCTTTCATGTAACCTACAGAAGAATGTTTTGATTAACTGTATGCTGTATGGTAAAAATCATATGAGGCTGTGTTTCAAGTTAGGAAGATGAATGGTTTTATGTAGGTTGTGTGAATAGGAACTTAAATTTTGAAAGAGGTCTCATAAGATTATGGTTTAAAATTCTTTATTGAATTGTGAAATGGATCTATCTTGTCCCTTCAGTCCAAGTCTTAAATTTAGAAGCTTTCTATTAAAAAATAGTCTTTTAAGCAACAACATCACAGTGCTTATGAAGGCCCTTGTTTTCAATAAGTATATTCTTGATATTTAACCTCAGTTTTTCCTGTATACCATGAGAGAAGAGAGGAAGAAAGCCTATGTTTGCTGTCAAGTTTTTAATAATACCTCTTTTTGCTTTGCATCTAATTAAATAATCAGATCTCCTATACTCTCCAGTCAATTAGAATGTCTCTGAAAAGCAGAATAGGATGTTTTTTTTTTTTATTATGGAATAGCAGTTGAACCTTAGACAAAAGTTAAATAAAAAGCATTTAATTGTTCAATGAGATTGTTGTGTTTTGCTATGTTTAACCTCATTGTTTCTGCAGTAGACTTGTAACATGCAGCCGAAGACCTTTTGAAGTAACACATAACAAAACTCATTCCATATATCTGTCTTTGAGAACTTAGAGTATAGTATATAGCATAGCTTCTTTTCCTGAAACTTGGCTATTCCCTGAATAAGAGAAGGTACAGAATTTTCTGTATGGGAAACTGATGCATTAAGGCTGCTTTCCACATAGCTATATACAAAATGGCCAGGCGTGTTCTCAGTGTGTCTGTCATGTAGCAGAAGTTAGGTGACTTTATAAATTGGAGCTTAGGCATGTGTTTTATATCCAGTTGTGAATGTTAGGTAAGGGACTGATGATGTTAGAGCCATGCTTATGAAGCTTCAGCCTCCTGGGTAGACAAGTTATTGGTACAGCATGTGAGCTGGTTTTGGTCTGTGTTTCAGATGACACCTCAATTTTTTTCTCATAACTTATTACCCTTGTGATAATCATAACACTTTGTATGGTTTCTGTTTGGGTCAGAATTGTCAAGGGTTAACTTGACATGTTGGAGATACCGTGGCTTTAGTTGCTGCTTATGAGAATTCAATAAAGCTACCTTGAGTGTATCATTTCGCAGCCTCCGTGTTGTCCTCTTTCCCTTCTGAAGTGGGAAGGGTGAACAGCACTTCTGGTTGGTTTCAGGAAAGCAATGTGTGACAACGAGACGTCGTTTTTGAAATGTTACTGAATTCTTTTACCTTCCTGAGTAAGGAGAAGGTTACTACTACATGTCCGGTATTCATGATGTAAAGGTGATTTATGTAGTGGCATTTCAAATTTTTCCTTCCCAGTTCTGAAACCGACTGTCACACCTATAGAAGCTCTGGTATCTGCCTTGCTTACGCCCCTCTAAATGTCTTCCTTCTGGTGACAACGTTCCATGGAGCTGAATTCAGCATCTCAGCTGCATGTCCTGCTCTGCCTTTCTCATCACATCTTTGAGTATTATGGGGGTGTGTGACCACTGAACAGTTTGTCGTGAATTGACAAAAAAAAATATTTTTTCCTTGAAATTAGAGTGCAATACATAATTATTATGCTTTTGAATTTGGAACTGTGATGGATAGCGAAGCATTATTTAGTGAAGAACTAAGATTTAGGAATTCAACATCATACACTTCCTCTTTTTTTTTTTGTTAATATATATATTTTTTTTTAATCCAAAAAAATTTTGTTTTGTGGTCTAATTGTGGGTGTTTTTTAACCCCCACATAAGCTTCCTATCTTCTGTGTACTGTACATCAAGAGTGAAACTGGCAGTATTAATGAAGTGCAAAAGCTAATTTACTATATTTTGTCTGATTTTTAGCCTGGCATCCACTCAAGTGAGGAATTAATCTTGGATATGTGATAGTATATAATGGTATTGCACTTGGGAGCAGTGCAGTTACATATCTTTTATTTAATTATCATGTCAAAGAGGAGAGCAGTCTCCCTTCTCATGTGGGGTGGTAAGGTTATATCTTGAATTTTTCGTGCATGCAAATTGGAGCATAATTTTACTGTATGATTGAGAAATCAGAGGACAGAGCACATACAATATTGGAGCAATGTGAAATTAAATATTTCAATACTAAAATTTCCACTTGCTATTTGAAGATGGAGAGGAGCTGATAGAAGTATATTGCAATGCCAAGGATGCAGAGGTGAAGATGAAAAGAGATAGTCTAGAACAGCATAATAGCTTGTAATTAAAGGGGAGGGAAAGATAAGAGACTTGGGTTCGTAGTGCTGGGATCTTTTCTGTAGTGCATGTTCATTGTTTGTTAACAGTAATTGCCCTCTCAAATTGATTGGGACAATGTATTGGCATGAGCACTGGTCAAAACATCCTTGATAGAAAATTATTGGCTAAACAACGGTTTGCATGCTTAACGGCTATTTATTAGTCTACAATTAGTAGTTGTAAGATTTTTTTAATGTACAAGCTGTTGCCAATTGGGGGAGGGGGGGGGATTCAGCAGTTTGAGGAATGCCACCAGATTTTTTTTTTTTTTTTTTAAACCATGCTTCCCAACACTTTGTTCCAGGGTTCAGATGGGCAGTTGGCTAATCTGTGTTGAGGTCCTTCAAAAATGTGCAGAATAATGCTGTACAGTGTCTCTACTCTTCTTTTCTTTTTATTCTGATGAATCCTGCTTTAAATTGTTTGGATGGCAAAGGAATGTGGGGGAAATCAGTTCTACTGGTGCTTTTTACTTGCCCTTCCCTGCAAACCCCCACGGTAGGCACACCACTATCTATTCCTGTGCTATAGGCAACTGGTTTAAGTGATTTTTCTTTTCTAATTTTTGTTGTTACATTGACTATCCTTTTAGTTTAGCTCAATTTAAGAGTTAATTTTGATGAGTGGAAAAGTCTTGTACCGCTAAATGATGCAATGCTTTTCATTCCTATTTGACTAATCGCAGATTAAAGGTGAAGGATTTTGCAGCTTTCAAATTTCAAGACTTTCCTGAAGATCAGATGGGTTAATTGTGCTATTAGATCACAGGAATGGTTATACGTATGTTTATGTGATATCAGTATTTATCAGTTGTAGAGCTATTGGAGTCAATGTGTTTGCTGAAGACAAGGTGGTATGGCTGTGCTGGAGTAGAAGCTGAACCTTTCCCAGCTGCAAGAAATTATCTCCTTGTTTGGTCAACTTGTACAGGGAGGTTGGTGTGCATACACAACCTAAACTGTGGCCCTGGAAAGATTTCTTTCGAAGTTCTTTGCTAAAGGTCTCGATTCATTGCAGTTGTGTGTGTAAAGGAAAATAGAAATCATGGGTACAAGAAAGAGAAATGGTCGTAGGAACAATATGGCTATATCCCTGGCAGGAAGTTCTTTGGAAAAAGGAGCTAGTTTCCATTAGAGGGATTGAGGCTCTCAATGAGGAAATTGCTGCCTCCAGTTTCTTTGTTCTGCTCAAGGAAAAGATACTTGGTATATATACCTTTATTAGAAATAAAGACAGTTGCTTCACAAACCTATCTGACTCATCTCAACAATTTCTTCCTGCTACCAGAAACAAAAAGGCAAGGAGAGCCCAACCATACCGGAAAAGGGGGCAGCAATGTACTCTTTGAGCAAACATCCTCTTCAAAAGAAAGTTTGTTGTGATTTACTAAGTATCATAGCTTCCTTTTAGTAAGTATCCTGGTTTCCTCTGACTGACCCTGTCTGATCACACAGCTTCTGAAGGCAGCAATCTAAGAATATGCGATGTGTCCAGTCCTGATGTACAGATTTAAAAATCTGTAGGAGATGTTGAACTTCATTCTCGCTAACAAGTGGAAGAGTTTTGAACTGTTCTACTGTCCTTAACCCAACAAATCTTGCAATAGCCTTTTAGCTAGATAATCTATAGTTTTGCAAATTGATAGACAAATGTAATAGCCCATTTATGTGAGTTTTGACTTCTGATGCTGAAACAAATGAAGTATTATTTAGTTCTAAGCTTAATTTTGTTGTGAACACATGAGATATGTGAAAGCACTGAGGTGGAGATTGTTTAAATAGCACACATCAGCAAGCCCCTTTCCTTATTTCATAACCTTTTCGGTTGTAAGGTATCCTTAGGCTGTTCAGACTAAGTGGGAGAGCTATTAGTCCCGTGTTTAATGATAACTGAAACAACAGAAAACGCTGCCTGAAGCACAGGTCTGTGACTGGGTTAGTTTGAGAGCCAAGCTGTACGTATCTGACTTTTTTTTTTTTTTTTTTTTTTTCTGGAACCTGGAAAACCTTGCTTACTATTTAATTTTAAAAAGATAGGCTAAAAAGTGGACTTAGTTCAGTCTTAAATCTAGTGAACTGTAAAAAGTGAGAATAGCTAGGCTTTGCACAACTAACGGGCGAGATCTTCAGAAGACAAGGGAGTTCATTGGATCCACTATGTCAAAACAATCCCTGTACGTAAGAAAACATTTCTCCCATCTGCACGTGCACTCAAAAAAAGATTAAATATGAACATAAAAATAATAAAAACAAAGCAATTTATTTAAAGATGCCTAGGAACAGGTATGTAACTTAGTATTCTGTACACTTTTGAGTTGGTCTGAACAGTAGTTTTAATCAAAGTTTTAGTGTTTTGTATGGTTTCCAAAGGTGTTGCTTGATACCCTAGTTGTTAGAAAAGTAAATTGGTTTCCTTAGTGCATGGGTTCTGTGAAATGTTTATTTTTCAACATGGGAATTATCAGACAGAGCTGCATTCCAGACAGCTGGGCAGATGGTTCTTTCTTCTCAAATTGGGTTGTGCCAACAAAGAGAGACAGCTATACAAATGTTAACCCCGAAGGGATAGAAAAATCTCTGTCAATCCCTCCACCCCCAAGACTGCATGTTTGAAAATAAAAGCAAAATAACAAATTAGATCTAATTACTGAAAAATATTCTATTTAAAAAAAAAAGGAAGTTTCCAAGCATAGTCGTCAAACAAAACAAACTGTTTAGAAATATTAGGCAGTTGATTACCTGTTGTTTAACATGTGGCTGTGTAGATAATGAAGCACAAAAAAAACAAATTACCTCAGGTCAAGTATGTATCGATTGCAGCATCAAGAGGATGCTAATATATATGTAAGAGGAGCACTTCGTAACGTACTGTGAACCTGTTTTGTGCCTGGGCTGCGAGTATTTTCTGATGTTAGAATTAATTTATTCTTATATACTTTACTAAGGTTGGAAGTTTGAAGTCTATTGCCTAAAAATAACTACTTTCAGAAATAGACACTAAAAACTTATGATCTTGGAAAAAGTGTATTAAGAATTACAGAATATACCTTTGAGTGTCAGGATTTAGTTTTATTTGTAAGGCTGTAATGTAAAAACAGAAATTTCATTCTTTGAAGTTCTTTGGCCTTTAAGATGTTTCAAATGTTCTGTTTCCATTCACATGAATGTTATCATTGTTTCTAGTTTTGAGAATAAAAAAAGTAATGAAAATGGTAGAACTTAGAAATGTACTCTGAAGAATCTGAAGATTTTTTTTTTTTTTCAATTCCATTTGTGGCTAAATTCCTATCTCACCAAAGTTCCTGTGAATTTTATTTATTTAAACAGGATAGATAATCTTTAACTCCACCCACATTTGTGCCTGCAGCACCTATATATTTATATGGGGAATGTTAATGAGAGATGTGGAGATGGAATAGTAGGAAAAAATGATACTGAGAACAGAGTTTGAGTGTCTGGGATATTTCAGAGCAATTATAAATCCTGCACTAATAACTGAGTTTCATGTATCTAAGTTGTGAGCTCACAGGATGACTTCATCGCACGTAGTAACTCAGTTCATGCTTGTGGTTCTTCTCTCTGCATATGTTGTTTTTTGTCTCCCTTTAACACATTGACTATCAATATTGGCTGATCAATAACAGATTGAAAAACTCTAGGAATCTGTTTTTTTCACAATGAGACAAAACTTCAGAAGTCGGAATAAAATAGAGAGCACTTAGATTTGGATGGTATTGCGGTCACGCTTCCTTGGTTTTCATTTCATTTGAACGGGTATCAGTCTTATTACTATGCTAGTTGTCTGATAATAAGAATTCCATATATTAGCCTATTCAATTTCCACTTTCTACGTCTCTTATAGCAATTGCATATTCATTCAAATTTTTGAAAGATAGACTTCGCAAGGTGGAGAAGTTATTTTTGTATTCAGGCACTCATGTCCTAATTCATCTCTTCAAGTGTTTCTCATCTAAACTTAACCCCTGAACTTTTAAAACAAAGAAATTATGTTGGTGAAGAAAGTTGATGCTTCCTTTGTTTGCAGTGTTCAATTAATTGAAAGTACTAATCTTTGACTTACACTGCTCAAGTCACTCTGGATTTATTTACTTATTTTTGAGCTAAATAGCTAAGGAAAACTGTAGGTGCTGCAAAGCTTAAAAATAACTGTGGCTTGCTATTCTAGGTTAATTCACAGTAAAAAGCTAAATTTGAAATGCTAAAAAGAAATAAGATGGTGTGGATAAATTGCAAAATAAGCTTATGTAAATGTTATTTACTGTTAGTGTGATGGAGGAAGGTTTATTGTTGGAATTAATGATTTGGATACAAGCTCAAATTATGTATGGATGCAGTAAAGTTTTTTTTGAAAGACAATCTAGTAGTTAAAACCTTATTTACAGAAAATTGAGCAATACAGAACACAATGGAATTTTCTAGTTTTAGCTTTGTTAGTTTAGATTTCATCCTTACTCTAGTATATTGATTTAATGTTTCATTTAAGTTTTCTCTCCTTTTATTGTGCTCTTCTCACTGTTTTATCACAATTTGTTTTTCCTTTTTTGTTTCTGGATTCTGCTAGCCTCAATAACAGGTATAGTACCCTTAGGCTATTGAAGAATTAACAGTATATGAATTATAATGTGCTATTAATTGAAGATGGCAGGGGTAGAATGTGAAATCTAGCCAATTCATATTAAAAACATTTTGTATATTGCTGAACTTCTACAGTGCTTGCTTTACACCTCACGTCTTAGACTCTTATGGCTGCATAGCACAGGAGTTAATCCTGTAGTGGATTTTGAACCACTGTTTGGGTGGTTCAGATGTTCCAGCTGCATCATGTATGATGTGTAGCCCTGGGATTGTGCACCCAGCTCTTGGATAATCTGAATTCCCAGCTTTTGAAGAAAATGAACCAGCGTCCTCAGGCGTGGGTTCACCTGGGGCATGCCCACAGGTGGTCTTTGTGTTTTTTACATCTTATAACATTTGACTAATGTATTTTCTTCTTACCGGGGTACTTTTACTCTGGGTAGAGTGGCACCCATCCCCACCAGAACTCTGTAACCCTCAGTAAAATCTTTCTAAAACTTCCCTCCTTTGCTAAGCACGGATGGTACCCAGGCTGCCACCAGCGCACACCACAGCAGGAACTGTACGGGAGCTGAAAGCACACACCAGAGTGGGAAGTATACCGCACTATGCGGTTATCCTTTCAACAGCTGCATCCTTAATAACCATTTGCTTATTTCACCTTGATAAATGTAGTGTTTTTGTTGTTGATGGCACTTTTTTGAGTGGAGTCTATTCTGCTCCAAAACAAACTTGAAGATTTGCTTATCTAGCATCAGGATGGGTCGGGGCAGACGAAGCCATGCGTAGCACTGAGATGATGCAAATGCTCTGTAATCATTCAATTCTTCCATTCCTCCTGCAGTGCCTAATGCTCCCATTAGAGTACAAAGAACAGGAGGAGAAAAGTAACACCTAGGGAGGGTAAAGCACCACCTCAGATGCTTTTCTTTCAGGTGGTCAAAAATTGCCTCTGAAAAGATGACAGGTATCTTATATTGAGGGGAATATAAGTGATTGTTACTGTAACTACAGTAGTTACTGTACCTCTTTAATTTGCATATTTTTAATTTACTTTTGCAGAAAATGAATCCTAAGAGTTCCATCAGCTCATTTCCAGTTTTATTTGGTTATGTTAGTTACAACTGTGAATTTATGTTTAATGTAAGATGCATCACAAATACTAATAGATTTGTTCTGCTAGCAAATATTTCAAATCAAAATGTTTGCATTTTGGATGTGATTATATTCTTTCTTGAATACATAGGAATAATTATGCTTTATTCCATTCAAAACACTGCAGAAATTCGAGTATGAATAAAATAGACTTAATGTAATATCAAACATACTATAGAAAATTATTTTATTCTCAAAAAACCCTACAGTCTTAAGTGAAAAGATTCACTGATCATTAAATTTTTGTTTTGGACATTGCTGCTTAACTGTATTTATTTAAACAGCCAATTTGACATTATTTTTGCCTGCCTGCTCATTTTTTGTTGCAAAAATGATTTCTGCCAACTGCTTTTCAGCTTGTTTTGATAATATACTCTGAATTTGATTTAACTCGTGGTAGCAGTAACTAGTGGCCAGCCTTCTCTATTGCTCTGCTGTTTTCAGTCAGTTTTCCTCTTCATATATAGTAGAGCTGTTGGCTGTGAAAGTGCCTTTTTAAGGTGAAATTGTGTCAACTTGCTCACATTTGATCTTTTCTCTCCTGGCCTTGGCCTACAGTAAAACAAACCCAGATGGAATGACACCAGGTAGTATTCTTTATTTATATAGGGCTCTTCATTTAAAACTTACACAGTGATTTTTAGCTCTAATGCTGCAAATCTGCGAATCGCTCCTGTTGTTGTTGAGATAGAGTTTAGGCCAACTTTTTGGTGAAATGAGTTGGGGCAGGGCAGTGTATAGAAATCGGCATTGGCATAGCTTTCTGTACCTGGAAGAATAATTTCAGCACCTGTAGCAATTAGTATTGATAATGTATTCTTAAAGGAAGAAAGAGCAAGCATCTGCTTTCTAGATTATCTTCAGACTTCTTGCTCTCTAGCCTTCCATTTGTTTTCAAGTGTTTCCTACTACAAGCTGTAGTTTCTTTTACTGTGTGATCGTTACCAAAAGTGTCTTTCGTTTCTTTGATATATCCTAAAATATTAGAAAGAAGTGCATATTGTTGAACAGAGAAAGTGGAGAACTGGTCCTAAATTGTGGTGTTCAGTTGCCTACAAAGCTGTGGTTAGAGTTGCAAGCAAGGTGGTGATGGTGGGGGGGTTGTGTGTTTGCTATTCCAGTGCTGGGAAAACTGCCCCTTGATGTTTTGAATGCCTGTATCGTGTTTGGGCAATTTCTCGTAAACTTCCGATTCTTAATTTTGAGACCTCATTATAAGAGCTTGCCTTTATTCAAATAAATAGAAATGCTCTTCTTGAATCACTTTGGTTAGTGGTTCACAATTCAATTAGAAACCAATTAAAATGGGGAACAGTTTTTATTTCAGACATCTAGTTAAAAGTAATCAGTAGTTCAAACCACTTTCTTTTGATACATGTTTGTAGTGTGTTGTTTTTTTTTTTTAATAAAAAAGGTCAAGCATTGTGGCAGCTATTGATGGGGATTGTACTGTGAAATAGAACTTCAATCTTTTTTTTTTTTTTTTTCTTATTTGAGAACAATGTAGAATTAGGACTACGTAGAAAAGTTTATAGTATACTTCTGAATGGGGGAGAATGTAGTTTACCTGATGACCGTGCTGGCAAGTCAGCAGAGAAGCTCCCTTCTGGGAAGAAGGCTCGGCCTTCAACCAAGCCAGTGTGTGATGTATTTCAACCAGCTCTCTACACCTGGCAAAGCACTAATGAAAGATTTGTACAGTACATTTTATTTTTCTGTAACCAAGATGTCATATAGACATTTATCTTTGTTTGGATAACTTAATATTAAATCTCCTTTTTCTTGTGCCGCTTTATTTAGGACTCTTGGAGCTTCTAGAGATGGTGAACTACCTTCTTTGTTGTAAATAGATCAAACCTTGATAAATATAAAGGGAGATCAATTTTTTTTTTAATAAAAAATGGAACTGTAAAGTAAAAAATGCACTAAATTCTCACTGTAAAAGAACAGCAACTCCTTGGGCAAGGGAGAGTTCTTGCTCTAGGGTGGTTTTCATTTATTGCATCTAAAATTAGGTATCTAGAAAAACAAAGTCAACTCAAGACTCGGGTACATGTCAAGAAATATTCTTCTTTTCACCTGGTACTTGCATAAGTTTATGGATGTTCACATCTACAACATGTACATTCAAAATTATTTAAATTACTGCATTGGTCAGCTATGGATTGCTTTCAAGAAGATCTAAGGTGTTAAACACCAGATATGCTGGCAGACAAAACTGTTCATCTAAAACCTGGGTCTTCAATAAATAAATAGATTTTAAGAATCTTGTTACTTGGGAATGCTTTTTTTTTTTTTTTTTGTCATAGGTGTGAATTTTCTATACAAGTGTTTCTTTCCTCCTTCCTTAACTTTTAACGAGGGAGAAGGAAGTATGGGAATCCATGTAGTTTACCACTTAATAAGGTTTCACTTTGGTAAGTGAGGTAAACCTTTATTCTCTTGTGCAAATGTCATCTTGTGCTAAATTTCTAGAGTTTTGACACTACCCAGAGAGAAATGCTTTTGGGGATAAAATTTTCCTACTTCAGCCTGTCTTCTGAAATGTTAATGGTAAAAGCAAGACTGTTTCTGAGCAACCGTTGACCTCTTAAAAATACAGCTGCTTGGGAAAAAATATCCAATGAAAGCATCTTGTGGAGAGGCTAGACGCATCAGGAAATACCACTGGAGTAAGTGGAAAATGTCAGTTCTAACAGCACTTTGGTTTTACTGGCTCCAGGTCCCTATACTGGCTTCTGAAGTTTTATGCCGAATGCTGGAGGCACTGGGTGAGGAAGTGAATGTTGTACTAAGGTATTCCTTGAAGGAATAGCTTGTGGTCATGTTCTTTGAGGCACGTGTTTCTCAGCATCCATGCAGCATTCTGGCTTATCCCTAGGTAATGAATATGAACATTGCATGTTGTCCTTCTTTGGAAGCTTCATCAGGTTTCGGTTTTGAAAGAAAAAAAAAATAAAGATATTAAGTGTGCAAGCAGTCTAAGGGAAAACCAACCTAAGCTAAAAGAAGATAAAGCAGAAGCTTAGGCAAAGAAGTTCAAAATGTGTTATTAGAGATCTTCCTCCCTTTCTTTGATAAGCCTTTTATTTGAGAGCAGTATTGGAAAAATTGAGTTTTGAATGAGTACATTGTGGCAAAAAGTTGATTTTTATTGTAGTTAATATTTAAAATCACACATTTCAAAATGAAAATACTCACTTTACTCAAGTAACAAACTTAGATGAAACTGGTGAGTCTTAGCAAAAGATAGGATATTTGCAGAGAGAAGGCTTTTCTCAGAAGATAGCGATCTGACAAGAAAATTAATTCATTCCAGAGAAGGAATCATGAGACTTTGGCAGCAAAGTGCCTTGAAAAAATGAGATCTTGAAGACGCTTCATTTGCAGGCAGTGAATCTATTCAACCAGGCTGAGTGCTTTGTTCTTGCAATCAGAGCAATCCTTAGAAGAAGCAAAGTGGAAAGGAGAAATTCACCAAGTAGGGAACAATCTTGCTAGGCTAAGTCTTTTTCCTTTCTGACGTGCTCAAGTCTACAATCGGGGAGAGAATAGTCCAAGAAATATATTTTTGATCAATAGAAACACAGGAAGCTGTCTGACAATTCTCTAGCTGTTTCTCCCACCTCTCATTCCTTTGCATTAGTCCAGCAGAAGACAGGCATAAACTCTCAAGTGCAGAATTTCATTAAGCTTGTTTGTGCCGAGTAGAAGCTCAGCACCTCAGTGGAACTTGTGAAAACATCATGAAAACATCAACAAGGAATTCCAAACACAACGATATGTCCTGAGTTTTATAAATGATAGCATCTCACCTCATTTAGGAGTTGAGTGCTGCTGGCCTCTAAACCTAAAGTAAAATGAAGCTGTGTAGCCGAAAGGAATAGCGCTATACATCATTTGATTTGCCAGGGTTATAAGTTTTGATTCAAGCCTGCTTATACTGTATGAATCTGATTACTTGAGGGTGACAGCAAATACATGATAAACATTTTGCCACATTTGAGTGTCATTTAGTTTTATGTTGGTATAACTTAAATGAAAATTTGTCCCCAAATGGCTTAAAAATGCAAGAAAGGGGACCAATATTTGGGTTTAGTACAATCACAGTAAATAGATTGTTAAACACTTTTTATAGAATGAAGTAATTATGGATTCATAGGAGTATAAAGTTGCTGATTACTACCTGCTGGCATTGTACTTTGTATTCTAAGATAATAATGAAATAGGCTTTCTGCCTTAACACTCTTTACATCTATGAATATATTTAAATGAATAAATTTCATCAGCTTCTACAAGGACAGTGAAGAGGCTGTGATAGCATTGATCTGGGGACCTCAGAGGTTTACGTAAAAGTTATTTGATGATATGTGATTAAAACATGGACCTTAGGGCTAGAGTTTGTGGGAGGTGAACTCAGGTTTCAAAGGTATAAGAGCTTGCTTAAAATTCTACAGTGAGTGCTTTTTCTGAACTTAGCACTCATTTTTTTTCTTGCTCGTAGTCCTAACTCAATAATATGGAAAAAAAAATTGTTAAACATCACTGAATTATTGCTGCTTGTGATTTACTGACATTCAAAACTGCATCTGTAAGTCTTCAGCTGAAGACTGCAGTTCTTTATATAAAACAGGAATTTCTTATAAATTTTTATAATAAATAGTTTGCATATTTTAAATCTCTTAGCCTTGAGAGATGGAGGATAAATTTTTTTTGACTCCTGTGCAAGGAGTCATTGCTGCTTGATAAGTATTCTACCTGATAGTATACTGAAAACATAAGTCAAAATTATAGTATTGTAGATGTCAGTAATACATGAATTATGCATTTTATTTTTAAGTGGACAAGTGCAAAAGGCAGCAAAAATGGTGAGGATCAGATCTAGTTATATTTATAGCACAAAGAGTATGAAAACTATGAAATGAGCAGATGTAGGCAAACTGAAAGGTCACAGGATAAACTTAAGTTCAGAATATATTGCCTTTCAGCAAAACATTTCATGGAGCATTTACTGAAATAACTTTATTTCAAATCGAACAATGAAACTCTTATTACCTACTAACTGTGTCATGCTAATTAGTAACTCCTTTCTGGTAAAGTGATTCTGTAAGTCAGTTTGCACTAACTACTTAATGAATGATCCTTAGAGGTACATCAGATTAAAGTGTTGGTTTGAAGTACTTAAAATACATGCTCTTCCCATGTTGTTTTAGATTCTGAAAAATCTGAGGCTAATATACCTATTGCTCTTTGGTCTTATCTTAACCATTAAATCTACAATATAACCAACAAAACAGTTTTTGACCTTTCTGTTAGGAAGTCTTATTTTGGGGCTCAAAAATCAACATACAACTCTATGAAGATTAATCATACTGTTTTGTCTGATCAACTAAAAGCTGATAGACAGAAAGCTGGAGAATGGAAATTAGTCTTTTTTTTTTTTTTTTTTTTTTTTGAAATAAATGCTACAAACATAATGCTTAAATACATTGCAGAAAATAAAATGTCTATAGTAAATCGTTGACCGTCATTTTCTCAGGCAAATATCTGTATAGTTGATACTTCAATTTTAATTATAGTAACATGGAAATTTTTTTTACTGTTATTTTTGTAGTACTCCAATGATTTTATTATTTAAGGGGGGGGAAGGCTTTTATGATCTAGAATTTTATTTTGTTAAATTAAAAGAAAAAGACAAATATAAACTAGTAGGAAGGACAGCACAAATTCATATTGACTTTCTGTCTCCCAGTCTTTCAATGTAATCTCATTGATTTTTCTCAAGTTTGCAGCTTCTGCTATAGAGCCAGATGTCATCTTTACATAATTATGTATGCATCTTCCAATTTATTTCTGGAAACAATGTTAACTACAAGATTTAATTCTTCAGCTTCACTATATGATGTACTAAATTATGTATTCATAGAGATATTAAATTTAAATGAATGCTCTCTCTGGGTTCCTTTACCCTTGTTTAGACATATTGACTGCTCTAGGGCCTTGAAGGAACTTGATATTCAGCTTTGGAGCAAGTACTAATTCTCAGAGAACAAATTGGCAGGTAAGCATAAATTTAATTTGTTGTATTAACTGCAGAGGGTCAAAGTCTTGCTGGTATAAATATAATGCTGTGCATGATCAGGATTCCTCAAGTTCTCCTATTCATTTTCTTCCTGGAATTGTTTTTTTCCCCTCCAGACAAATATTTATACGTCTATCTCATATATATGTATACTGGAAAAGTATGCATAAGTTTATATATATGTGTGTCTATATCTTTTGTGTTTGCCCAGTATTTCTGGACACAGCTAATGCTCAGTAATCAGAGTTTGCTGCATGCCGGACAATCCCAGACACGTCAGCTGTGCTTATTGGAAAAGCTGTATTCACTGTTGGATATTGCTGGACATTTTGCACAGCTTCAGTATTTCCTATGTGGGAAGCTTGATATTCTGGAAACTATTTTATGGATGACTTCTGCCTATATTTGAATCTAGCATATTGAGCAAGTTCAGAATTTCTAGGAAGCTTTGAATTATTACATATATTCTGTGCAGTGGATGCCTGCATCGTCCTGTCTCAAAGACTCTGTGTGGCTTACCTGAGCTGGCTGTGGTCCATAATCTAAGTATACGGCCCTCATATTTTACATCTGAAATTGTTAGTAGAGATGAAAGATTACTATGAGTCAAGAAAGACTTGGTAGCAATACGGTATAACTGTATTAACTATGTATTAACCAGTACTTCCATGGAAATGGTGGTCTAAGCCTTCAACTAGATAGATAATTAGTAATCATGTGCTGCATGAACACTAAAGTTGTTTCTATAGGGACAGGAGCATACTTAAAGATTTTTTTTTTCTTCTATAGTTTCTGCAGTGACCCCGTGACCCCTGACTTATTGCTCATCTATAAAGCTCACTTCTGTTACTATTCAGGCCTAATGGTCCTCATCAACAGCAGTGTAAAATGTTTGTATGGTATATATTGAGGCAGTTTTGGCAAAGTTCCTGTGTTCTAAAATCAAAGGGTGTAGCACAGGTTGTTCTGTGTTATTGTAACTTTGCTTTTTCTTTTGAGTATTTGTTTATAGTTGCTACATTGTGCTTTTTTTTTTTTTTTTTTTAAGAATTGGGTTTGCATTGCTGAAATGTAGTAATTACAGAAGCCATAGTTAGACCTGCACATCATAAAATATGTGAATACCTTTTTAGAGTTTGGTACAGTATAGTAAAATATAACGCTTCATGCTCCTGCTTTCATAGCAAATTCTAATGATATCATGTAAATTTTTTTGGGGTACTTAAATATTATCATTGTCTGAAAATATCAATCTGCTCTAGAATGTAGGATTGATAAACACGAGTGTGATAACACAGTTGTTTTAGTTAAGGACAGAAAATTCCACACATCATAATCAATTCCATATGGTTTTAATAATTTGGGAGAAGTGTGAAGTGATTGCTAACATGAGTATAGCTATAGAAGGAAGAATGAGAAATATTAAAAGGTGAGGTGTCTTTAAGAAATCTTCCCTTCTAGTACTCCTTTGTTCACTGATGTACACATGCAGGTGTTTTGTTTGTGAGAGATGAGAATGCATTTTTAGTAGCAGGAGTAAACGGGGAAAATACTGATTTTTTTTTCTAATAATAATCTGGAGGTAAAAATATTAAAATATTAAGTTTCAAGTGTATAGATTTTTTTTGATGCTTGTCAATATTTTAATCCATAGTTTTACCCTAAGCTGAATTCAGCAGCAACGTTTCCTTATGATATTACCATTCCATTCTGCTTATTCCTACCCTTGCTCACCTTGTCCCTCTAGACGTGTTCCTATAGCTGTTGCTGGCAGCGCGCTCTGAACTGAATGGGGGAGCTCATTTGTTTTAACCATACGCTCTTCTCCTCCCGGATGAGTTCCTCAGTCAGTCCCAATGCAGCCATACCAGCAGTTGTACAGTGCAAGTGAAGGGCAGGATGGGGACCAGGATGAGTTGTAGAGTAGGAGGAAAGGAAAATCCTTGAGTCAGCATTGCTACTGAGGAAAAGGTACGTGGAACCTTACCATTATTCTAAACATCACCGGTTCTTTTGGTAATTACAGGTTCTGTAAGCTAATTCACAAGTCTGCAGCACATACCATTAGAAAAAAAAATTACCAACTAAAAAGAATAACAATAGCTTTTTCACGCTGTCTGCTGGGCTAAGGCAAAAACCATAAGTGTAGGGCAATATTTAGCAAGACATAAATAATGGTTTTCGATTATGGCAGTGATTTAAAAAAAAAAAGTTTTCTCATGATTTTTATGGAGATTTGCAGTAAATAAAACAAGTGAAGTGGTTTGAACATTGTGCAAGCCCTTAGTTCAATAGTCTCTAAGCTAACATACGAGCAAAATCTTTTGTCATAATTAAACATTATTTAGCTGTGACTTAAGTGAGCAGTCTTTGACATAACACTGCCTACACTGTTAATGCCTTTAAAACTACAGTGCTTTCAGTATCTTAGTCTGCCTATGCCTTCTGTACCTTCATTGCCTAAAAGTCAAATCCAATATTAATTTGAGAGGTAGAAAAGCCCAAATTAAACATTTACTAGAATTGACATTGATGATATGAATTTTTGAAGTTTTCTATTATGTTTTTCCTGAAGTAACGTTGAATATTGTGTGGAGAGAAATTGCTAGGAAGTTGTTATCGAGCTGTGACAAAGGCTGTAAAGGTCATACATGAAAATATGATTATATTTCTTCAACTGAAACAAGAATATGCCCTGTGAAGGCAAAGTAGTTTGAAATACTTACCTTTTTTCTTTTTCTTTTTCTTTCGTTCTTTTTTTTTTTTTTTTAGGAGGTAGTTCATGATGACAATTCTGATTTGTAATGGAATCCTAAAGGAATCAAATGTGGGTTTATTCTTAAACCATTTTTTCCCCATGTGGTCTGGTCTTTAAATATAGATGTTAGAAGGCTTGGAATTTAGATCCACAACAATCTATTCAGTGGGTTATGCTGGAATGTTCCAAGAAATGTGAAATAAATGTGAGCGATATCTTGGAATCCTAAATTTTCCCTTGAAAGCTGTACTTTAATCAAAGGTATTTTCACAAAGCATGGAGGAGACTAACGATGTCCATCAGCGGTGCACATTCAGGAGCAGTTTTTACTTCAGAAAAACATATTTAGGGTGCTAGTCAATAATTTAGCAGAACTTTGACTTGTAGTATTTGGAATGTTTGCACAAAGCCTAATGCGGAGTGGCTTGGTGGCTGTGTTCTTAGGCTGCTAACTACTGATGACCCAACTCAAGCAGAGCTGTTACAGGTAGCACAGAGAGAGAATTCAGGATTCTGTAGCTGAAGACTCCTGTATGTAAATAGTACTCGCTGAAGATGCTTTTGTAACTAGATTGTCTGTGGTTACAGCTCTAAAATAGCAGATTGAGTGGAGAAACCCAAAAGTGGGACAGAAAAGTGACAGTGTTCATAGGACATTTGTTTTTCTTATAGACTCTGAAGGACTATTGCCCAGTTCATGGTATTATTTAAACTTGTACTTAAGATCAGCTTTGGAATTATAGAGGCGCTAAAGGCGCATAAACCTTCCGAATTAGTCCCTGCTTCCCTTTTCCTTGCCCTTCAGCGCTGTTCCTACTGTGGCATCATGGCTACCTTCCAGTTTCACAGCCCAATGTGTTTGAGGAAGCAAAGTGCTATACATGAACTTCTGGAGTGTATGCCATACCCCAAACAGAGTCCTGCACTGCAGGTTTATTCCTGTCATGTGCCTCAATATTGCCCATGGCAGTATGCACAATGCTGAGCTTGTACCGGGACTGTGCCTAGGGGGCCTGTGTCCCAGCCAGATTGACTGGACTTAAATATTTGTCTGAAAGCTCTGTTTAACAGGTGGACTTAATGTATTAAAGTACGCAAGTGATCCTGTCTTTTGCATCTTTAAAAATGGGTCTAAAAAGAACTCCTTGGAATGTTTTATTATATTCTTTGGTGCCTAATTATCTTTTGCTTTATATTTTTATATTGTGTGGCAAAATTCCTTGTCTGTGACTGGGAGTTGTATGTGCAATGATAACATTAGTTGCAGAAATAATGAGGAAAATGGATCTCCTCAGATACAGAAAGCAGGCTCTGTTTGCATTTATATCCCTCAGTGACTCACTAAACTACTTAAATACTTTGTTTTCATAAATTTCTTTTGAATCATTAAAACTATTTCTAATAAACTGGTGAACAGTTTTTATAAGTTCTCTTAATTTTCATAGAAAATTGATTTGAGTCTAGAACTATTAAGTATAAGTGAGGTAAATATTCAGCTATTTGTTTTTTTGACAAAGAGTGACTGTGTGATTCTGCTTTGCACCTCTGTGAAGGAGGTGAAGGGCAGTACTATCGGATTGTAGTTCTTAAGTGATTGAACTTGCATATACTTCGTAACTGAAATTAGCCACCTAATATGCAAGTTAGTGGAAAATTCACTGTTAGCCCAGTGCAGCTTCAGTGTAAACTTCAGGACATACTTAATTATGGAGTCACATAATATTTGCCATCAGATCCATTTGTCAACTCCACTTGCTATCTGAAGTTACAGATGTCAGAAATTTGTACATGTCATCAATTCATTTGTCATAATTGTTGTATGTTAACATTAAAATCAAGTTAGTTGATGTTGACATCTAAATTGCCATCTTTAGGTTTCAGAGTTGATAACAGATTCAACTAATTTCGTACTGATCCGAGATGTTGTGTCAGAGTGGTGCAGCTATAAGGAAGTCAACACTGGTTTAGATTTGGTTTGTTTGTTGGTTTTCTTCAGAAATCAGTCATGATGGAATTATAAAACAAAGGTTTCTCAAGTGTGACAGTTTGTTTAAACTGTAAAGATAAGAAAGGACTCTTCAAATTACAACGAGAAGTGGGTTCTGTTTTTAAAAAAGGTAAAAGTGAGGGGGAAGAAAAGAAACAATCATTTTACTTATAGCTGGCTATTGTAAACGTATGAAAATGTTACTCATTACACAGTGAGCATGTGTTTATTTACATAGGTTATATGAGCAAGAAAGCCAACAGCTACAGTTGCATGTTTATTAAATTTTAAATGTAGTTTTAAGATTATCTGGTCATTTCTTTTAGTGATGTCTCAGTACGAGATACTTCAATTATAATTTAGGGTATCACAAAAACGCTTTGAATAATCATATTTTGAACAAATGTTACATTGCTCAAACAGAGGCAAAAAGTAAGGCTAACTTAGTGACTTGTATCCATACAGTCCATAATNAAAAAAAAAAAAAAGACTTTATAGTTGACTTTTTAGGTGGTTTTGCAGGCTGAGGAATACCTGTTTTTGTCAGTGTTCTTGCATGAATGGGATCAATAACTGCAATATCAACAACTGCACATCTGGTAAGTGCTCTGAATTTAACCAACAGCAGAGTGTCTGAGTCCTTTCAATGCTGACATAATTATCACTATTTTTTTTTAATCGGAAACAAATGTAAAAGCTATTCCAGACCTTTAAAAGAAAAAAGTTTAGCATGGCTAACCTGCTAATCTTGTTTTCCAAGTGTAAAAAAAGTAGAGCTTTCAGCTTGACTGTTTAAGACTGTATAGACAAATCAATGGATTTATTGTATGGTACCTTTCTCAGGAATAATGAGATCAGGAGTTTGCAGAACAACATGGTTTGTGTTTGTGTTCTGAATGTAATTCTACAAAACTAATTATTTATATAATGTTCTCCAGAATTCCTGGAAAGAAGTGTATTCTGGGAGTGGTGGTGGTGGGGGAACCAAAAAACTACAAAATATTTCTGATGCATATGAAAACACGATATGCATATGGAAACCTGAACTTGTTTAAAACATATTATACTTTATACTTCCAAAATGCACATAGGAATTCATGAAGTTACTGTGAATTTTATCTTCTGCTGGAAGCCCAAGTGTTCTGTTATCTGATCACCGAGCCCTTCATAAAATTCAGAGAGCACATTCATTCTATTAACCAGTGCTGGATAATTCCTGTATTATAGAAAAGAAATGGGGGGCCAATTTCGGGTTTCACCAGTATGGTATAGAGCTCAGCTTCTGAGAGTAGCTGGCTGGCTCTGCCAGTTCTTCATCCAGTTGTGTCTTGGCTGCTGATGTGGCCGCAGTGATTTAGGATGGATGTGGAATCCCTTTGGGTGTAATCCTACTTGTACCAAAGTTGATCTCGCTACTGCTCCTCCTTTAGATACTGTTCTTTGTAACGTTTTTTGGAGTAGTGAAAATAAAATTAATACTTGAAGCGTGGTCTGCAAAGCATTCCTTTTTTTTTTTTTTTTAATATTTCTGCTTCTTAATACACTTGCTGCCATTCAAGAGGTTTCTGTTATTGATCCTGCAATATTGTATAGTCAAGAATTGTTTGTGGAACTGTCTGGGACAGCTGTCAGTAAGGATGGTACTTGGATTGGTTTTTTTTGTTGTTGTATTTTTTATTTTTTGAAATAAGTTATGGGTGATGTAGTATGAGGCCCTTAAGTGGGAATTCAATTCTATATCTGTCCAGGCCCATCTCTGCTAGCAGCACAGAGAAGTAGACCAGATAGATGAGAAGGGGGTGGGGTGGGGGGAAATGATTTGAAAATTGCAGTTGCATTCATCCAATATATAACCTTGTCAAGGAGAACCTTCGTTCCTTTCTTTTGTTGTAGATACACCAGTTCCCTTGCACATGCCTACATGCCAATGCAACTTCCACAAGCAGCGGAAAGGAGAGAAAAACAATCCATGGATAATCACAACTTCTGTTCTTGACTGTGCCTTGTTGGTGTAGAATTCTGCTGAATGCATGCAGCTAACTTGGAGAGAGAGACAGGCTCCTAATATTCCCCAGGCTGTCTGGTAGATCAGTGTCAATTAGACATGCCTTTTTGTAGAGCGGGACGGCTTAGTTCTACTGCAGTGACATTGCTCCTACTGTTTCATGGTAGGTGCATTGGTCTCTGTGGAAGCAAATTCATTTTTTCACTTTTTGTCTTCTAGTCTTCCTTTTAGAGGGCAATGTCAGGGGGAAAAAAAAGAAATAATTTAGCTTCAATTTTGTAAAACAGCTCCCAACAGTTGGTTTCAAAAACAAACAAAGCAACCAGTGCACAGTTGTTGGGTGTCCAGGAGTTTATCAGGAAGTTGTTTGGCAAATGGACTCGGAGAAATATTCTGCTCAGTGACCTGTAAAGAAAAAAAAAATCACAGTCTTGTATGGGTAATGAATGGAAAATATATGTGATTGTTACATATTCTAGAGCAATGAAGCAGGGCTCATGCAATTCTGTGGCAGGAGCAGGGGAAGGAGAGCACCAAAGAGGTACTGGTCAGATAGCCATGTCCTAATGAACTGCCTGGGTTATAAAGAGCTGTTAACATCTGAATGGAGTTACCTAGGAAATACAGTTAGCAGACACTAGCTTTTAGCAATTATCAGCCAACAGGGAGAATTCACATGAACTCACTGTGCTTCAACTTGCGGGGTGGGGGGAAAAGAACTGATATGTCAGAAAATCCCGTTAACTACTTAACATTCTAAGGCCAAGTACAGCGAGAGAACTGAAATCCAGGACAGTGTGAGGGGAGGGCAGTACTGCTAACAAACGTGTGCAGGTACAGTTCAGTTTTCCATTCTGCAAGATCACTGAAATACTGCATCTTAGTGGGCAGATCAACAGGGGTTTGTATGGGAAATGTCCTGAGATGGGTGAATCTTTGGTCAGAATTCAGATTCTTTTGCGCTTGTTGGAAGGGCCGGAAGGGGCAACAACTGCTAGAGACAAGAACTTCATGTTGCATGGCCCTGAGTTCTATCGCAAAAAAAAAAAAAGTTTGGGCATGGATCCCATCCTCCCATCCCTCCCACATCAAATAGAAGAAAAAAAAATTTTTTTTAAGTTTTGTTTTTTTTTTTTTTTTTTTTTTGTAGTTGTTAAGGTATCCAGACAAGACTACCTTACAAGGTTAGGAGGATGATAGTCTGTGGTAGAAAAGAGATCTATCAACTGGTGAGGGAAATAAAAGGAGAAAAATGTAAAAACTGTGTTGCATGCCTTCGTGTGTCTTCATACTTGTGTTAGGGGAATGTTAGCTTATGTCTAATTAGAAGTTAACATAGCAATAATTTTGTAAGGCAAGTGTGTGCACGCAATGAGCTGATAACGCAGGAAGGAAATGACAAGTGCAGGAGAACATAAATCAACCCATAGCTGAAATCTCTGTCTTGTCTTTCAAAAGGGCATAAATGCTGTTTAAGAATTTTAACTCTGAAGTGGTTTTTGGTTTTCAGATTTTCTGAGAGGATGTTTGTAGCTTTGGAAGCCATGAATTGGCTTGAAAGTCATTCAAGATCTTTAAGTTTGTAAAAGGTAGGAACTTAAGCAGATCAACTGCATGTAATATCATTAAAGTAGAGGATTTGTAGTTGACTGAAGTCAGCTGAGCAACAGCTCTGCACTGATCTAGTGAACAAAGGAGGCTTTGCATATTCGTAACAGAAAAAGCAACGGGGG